>ML410016.1:0-67699 GCA_005239525.1 Nicotiana knightiana | reverse complement strand
CAAAACCCTAGATTAAGAAATTAGCTAATCATGCTCATAATAATCAACTCCAAAATAACTTGCATAATTAAACTACAAAGTAATGAATGAAAGATGTAAAAATCAGTGTTTTGCTTCTCTGAGTAGTATTCCACAGGCGTCTCTTGTCTATAATGGCATCTCCCTTTCAAAGTTGTGTTCTTGGGTCTATTTATATGTTTGGGATAAACCCTAAACGTGTAGGAGACTTCTATTCCAACCGGGAAACACTTAAAATCTTCAAAACTCGAATTTGACCGGATCAGGGACCTGGCTTTATGGCCCTAACGCCTGGATAAAACCAGGCCAGGCCTGGCGTTATGTCTCTAAGGCCTGGATAACGCCTGGCCTCACCAGGCTTTATAGCCCAAATGCCCAGCTAAAGCCTGGTGTAGCCAGGCTTTACAGCCCAAATGCCCGGTGCACTCCTCTTCGCCTCTTGAGCGTATTTTCGACGTTTATGCATCCATTTAGCTTGGCTTCCATCTCCAATTCACCTACACATGAAATAGACTTCATTATGCACATACAAAGTGTATTTTTATCATTAACGCGCATCAAATTCAAGGCATATAACGTGTTAAACCATGAATTCTAGTCACACATCAGATCTTCAATTTGAGAAAGGTTTGCAAGCCGCTGTGGATGAAGGTGAAAGAAAAATTTGGCCGAAGAAAACGACGCCCTCCGGGCCCAAATAAATGAAAATAGTAGCCGAGAACCCCGTCAGAAGTGCAAGGGATGAAAATCTTATAGATAATCTCAGGCGGAAAGTGGGTGAATATAGTTTTGATCTTAAAAAGACCGAGGGCGAACTGGCAAAGGTTCGAACAAAATTGGCTAGGAATGTAGAGGAAAGAGCACGATTGGTTCAACAGTTAGAAGAAAAATATGACAATGAAGTCGTGGGGTTGAAGAAAAAGATCACCGTCCTTGAGAACAAAATGACCAAGCAGGCAAAAGATTTCAAAGCAGAAAGAGAATACTGCTATGCCCTGATGTCGTAGCTAGAGAAAGACCTGCAGCAGCTTCAAGAGCAAAATCATACAGCTGAACAAATTTTGGGGGCCATATCCCAGCAGATTAGACGATTTCTATAAGAGAAGGGTATTATCAGAGAAAGGGTTAGGAGCATTGCGGACTATATTGCAATGAAGTGCAGTGAGTGTGAAAACATGACTAGGTCTATGTTCTTCGCCTCCGTTATGATTTTTGTCTGACAGATCATGGATGACCTATTTCACCTTCAAGAAGATATGGTGCATAGGCCCGCGGCGAGACCGACTGATGTCCTGTGGGCCCCTGGAGCAGCAATTGAGGCACTTATGTATGTATAAGTTTTATTCGAGTCTGTATTTCTGGTTTCTTTAGAGTTTGTTAATCCATTTTCGAGTCTGGATTTTCACTTTTCTTTTGGAGTCTGTTAGTCCATTTATGAGTCTGTATTTTCATCTTTCTTTTGGAGTCTGCTAGCCCACTTGTCGAGTCTGTCAGTTTTTTTTTTCATAGGGGAAGTCGTTGTAATCAGGATATTTTGTTTTGTTTATTTCATGAAAATTTGAAAAAAAAACCAAAAAATCTATCTTTCTTTATTTCTCATTTGCTCCCTGAAATACGTAATGATCTGATTCATGCGGCGCCATGATACGTAGGCAATCCCTATAAGAATCGATCGTAAAAAAAAAAAAAAAAAAAAAAAAGAAAAAGAATCAAGAAAATTGACTGGACGGCAATAATGGCAAAATAAGAGAGGGAAAACAAGTGCAAAATAAGAGGGAGGCAACAAAATAAGTGGAAAAGGCCAATAGTGATCGAGAAGGGTTTTTAAGTGAATGAAAAAGAGAGAGAAGAGGAAAGTGCAAAACGTGAAGAATTAGTTAAAAGCCGGGATGAAGCATGATGTCGTTCAAACGCATGAATAGAAGCTTTAACTGTCTAGGTGCATTGCATCCCGAATGTGTGGTTGCCTATCTGTTAAATCTTTTAACGCTGACAAGTTTGCCGTTTTCATTGATGTTAGTCAGGTGGTTAGTTTGTTTGGCATTCTGGCAACTCACTCGTACAACACCAGGTCTAAAAACAAGTTGAGCATGGCTAACAAAGAGCTGGATGCAAGTGTTATTGATCCGTCAAGGGAGAGAGAGGAGTATGATGTTAATCTGAAAGAGGAGTTACATAAGTTGAAACACCAATGGCAGAGATGTACCAAGCATGGATGAAGGGGCATCCACCACCATCATACCCCGCCAACCCTGCTTTCATCCCGCCACTAGCTCAATCCCAGGAACCTCCCATTGTTGACTCAACTGCAACATCCACCAGGCTTCCCCCATTACCACCACTATCAGGGCACCACTTCCCAAACCACACAAGTACCACCAGCCAAACCAATCCCATACCCCCCTCCACCAGCCACCCCTATTTTTGTAGCACCCCCGTCTGCTACACTCCATCGATCCTCCAGTGAACCGTTATTCAATACCCAAGATAACCAATACTATCCCCCGGAGCCTACCTTCAAGGCCCCAGACCATTACTCCTACACTCCTCGTTTCGACCCCCCTGTTGAGACTGAGAAACCGCCTCAAAACCTAGAGCAGGAGGAGATGTTTAGGAAGGTAAGAAGCCTGGAACAATCGTTCAGGAAGATGCAGGGATTGGGAGGCCAGGTGAGCATAGCCTACAAAGATTTGTGTTTATTTCCCGATGTTCAGCTACCTGTGGGATTCAAAATGCCTAAATTTGACTTATATGATGGGCACGGAGACCCGGTGGCCCATTTGAGGGGATTCTGTAGTAAAATGAGAGGAGCTGGTGGGAAAGATGAACTACTGATGGAACACTTTAGCCAGAGTCTGAGTGGCGAGGCATTGGAGTGGTACACTCGTCAGGATCATGGCAGATGGTATACTTGGGATGATTTGGCCCAAGCATTCGCTCGTCATTTCCAATACAACATCGAGATCGTTCCAGATCGTTTATCTTTGACTAATATTGAGAAGGAGCCTAGTGAAAGTTTCAGGGAATATGGCTTTCGCTGGAGAGAACAAGCGGCAAGAGTCAACCCCCCGATGGAGGAAAATGAAATGGTGAAGTACTTTTTGCAGGCTCTGAATCCTACTTACTTTGGCCACCTAATATCGGCCATAGTCGAGCCTTTCAATGAGGTGGTAAAGATGGGTGGCATGGTGGAGGAAGGGCTTAAATCAAGCAAAATCATGAGCTACTCAGCCATCAAAGCAACCACCCAAGCCATTCAGAATGGTACCAGTGGAGTGATTGGAAAGAATAAGAAAGAATATGTGGCAATAGTTGATTCAGGATCGTGGTTTGGACCAAGGAGCCCGTCACCCCATTATACCCAGCCCCGACCCCATCGCCGAGCCTACCCCCAAACTCCATATAATCCACCCCAACATTACTTCCCATCACAAGACCCTCAAATTTTTTCCACCACGCCCAGTCATACACTCAACCTCCTTCCTATTCACAATGGCATGCCCCAGCCACACAAAACACCTACCCAGCTCCACAAAATGCTTACCCACCCCCGCGAGCCTATCAAAATCCTGCTGGCCCAAGTTTCCGGCCCAAACCAGTGTTCAAAAATGAGAGGTTACACCGGAAGAAAACTTTCACCCCGTTGGGGGAGTCTTATACCAGTTTATTTCAAAGATTGAGCCAGTTGGACGTGCTGAGGCCAATTGAGTCGAAATTGCTAAACCCTTCCCCAAAGAATATTGATTACTCCTTGAGTTGTGCTTACTGTTCTGGTACTCCGGGACATGATACAGAGAAGTGTTGGCATCTGAAAAATGCCATCAAGGAGCTCATTGACACAAACCAGATTGTAGTTCAAACTTCGGAGGCACCTAACATCAATCAGAACCCGTTTCCAACCCATGATGAAACAAACATGATCGAGATAGTACATAAGGAGGGGGAACCCAAGAAACCCTCACAGTCTGTCATGATGATTCGGTCTAGTGAGGTCAAGCCAGTCAAAAAACCAACGGTTGAAGGATATGTGAACAAGTTGAGCACGACAAGCAGTGAGTCGTCTATCATAGTTGAGAAAGGATCCCCAAGTAATGCTGTAGCAAAGCACGATGAGTCAAGGGTGGTCGTGCCGGGGTTGACGAGTAAGCCTATCATAATTGTAAAAGGTGCATGTACGGACCCTATCATCATCAAACCTGTGACCCAGTTGCCGGTAGCCAACACCAAGGTTGTCCCATGGAGCTACGAAAAGGTGATAGTGACCTATAAGGGAAAGGAAGTGAAAGAATAAGTCAATGAAGCCCAGGGATTAACTCGTTCGGGGAGATGCTTTGCCCCAGAACAGTTAAGGAAAGCTAAAACATCCAGAGATAACCCAGTTCTAGTAAAGAAAGCAGTCATTGAAGAAGAAGCGGAGGAGTTTTTGAGAAAAATGAAGGTACAAGATTACTCCATTGTGGATCAGTTGAGAAAAATGCCCGCTCAGATTTCCCTGCTATCATTGTTGATCCATTCAGATGAGCATGTCGGAACCTGATGAAAGTTCTGAACGAGTCTCATGTCCCCGACAAAATCTCAGTGAACCATATGGAAAAGATCGCCAACAAAATATTTGAGGTGAACAGGATCACCTTCTCTGATGACGAGTTGCCCGTGGAAGGAACTGAACACAACAAAGCTCTCTATCTTACGGTAAAATGTGAAGATTCCGTGGTCACCAGGGTATTAATTAACAACGGCTCCAGTGCGAACATTTTCCCTCTCTCTACTCTGAACAAGTTAAAAGTTGATGATAAGAGGATTCACAAGAACAACATATGCGTCCGAGGTTCTGACGGTGGGGGAAAAGACTCGGTCGGGGATATAGTGCTTGAGTTGACAATAGGACCGGTGGAGTTCACCTTGGAATTCCAGGTCTTGGACGTAGCCGTCTCTTACAATTTTCTGTTAGGTCGGCCCTGGATACACGCCGCCAAGGCAGTCCCGTCCTCTTTGCACCAGATGGTCAAGTTTGAGTGGGACAGGCAGGAGATCATCGTGCATGGTGAAGAGAATTTGTGTGCTCACAGTGATGCCTATGTCCCATTTACCGAGGCCAAAGACGACAAAGGGCCTTGGGTCTATCAAGTTTCTAAAACAGTGTCGGTCGAGAAGGTTCCAGAAGAGGAATACATTCCAACTCCAAAGATAGCCTCCGCATCCGTCATGGTGTCCTCTGAAATGCTAAAAATGGATTTATGCCAGGTAAAGGTCTGGGTGCATCCTTGTAGGGTATTGTAAAACTAGTGTCCCTCCCGAAAAATTTGAGCACGTTCGGTCTCGGTTTCAAACCCACAGGGGCAGATGTGAAGAGGGCTAAAAGGCTGAAACAGAAGGCATGGGCACTTCCAAAGCCTATCCTGCATCTCTCCGGGTCCTTTGTCAAGCCCGGCGCCAGGAAACGCCCGGTATCAACAATTCCAAGTCCCGTGGTTGACATTGATGGAGAGTTAATTGAAAGGTTCCAAAGGTTATTTGAGGATGTGAACATGGTAGAAGTAGAATAAGGGTCCAGCAAAGCAGACGTGCAGTTCGTCGGGCCGAATGTAAAGCTTAACAACTGGAAGTCAACTCCTCTCTCCACTAGGAAGGAGTCTTGGTAGTTTGTTTTGGTTTCCTTTCTACTAGGTTATTCCGGGGTTGTGACCCAGATTTTATTTTTCGCTTATTAATGTATAAACCCTGTTATCCTTTATTTTTAATGAAATGCAATTTCTCTTTTCCATCTTTCCTATTAGTTTTTATTTTGTTTTCTTTTCTTCATTGTACAGTTCTTTTTATGCTGGTTTCGATGACATGACATGCACGAGGAATCTTCGGCCCAGTCTTAAAATTCGATCTAATTCTGAAATAATAATCCAAGAAATAGAGTGTGATGATGAAACAGAATATGATGAGGATGATGCATTTGAGGAAATTAGTAAGGAACTAAATCACTTTGAAAAAAAACCCAAGCCTAATCTAAATGAAACAGAAGCAATCAATTTAGGAGATCCAGATAATGTTAGAGAAACCAAGATAAGTGTCCATCTGGAGCCACAAATCAAGGAAGAATTAATCAAAGCATTGTTTGAATATAAGGATATTTTCGCATGGTCATACGATGACATGCCAGGCTTGAGTACCGATTTGGTGGTCCACAGATTGCCAATTGACCCGGCATTCCCTCCCGTCAAGCAGAAGCTGAGAAAGTTCAAAACTGATATAAGCATGAAGATTAAGGAAGAAATCACAAAGCAGTTGGAAGCAAAGGTCATTCGAGTCACGCGATATCCTACTTGGTTAGCTAATGTTGTGTCGGTGCCAAAGAAGGATGGAAAGACCAGGGTATGTGTTGATTACCGTGATCTCAACAAAGCAAGCCCAAAGGATAATTTTCCATTGCCAAATATCCACATTCTGATTGACAACTGTGCCAAGCACGAGATCGGGTCTTTCGTGGATTGCTATGCGGGATAGCACCAGATTTTGATGGACGAGGAGGATGCAGAAAAAATAGCATTCATCACTCCATGGGGAACTTATTGCTACCGGGTAATGCCATTTGGTTTGAAAAACGCTGGGGCAACTTACATGAGGGCAAGGACTACTGTGTTCCATGACATGATACACAAGGAGATTGAGGTTTACATGTATGATGTGATCATAAAGTCAAAGTAGCAGGCCGACCACGTCGGAGATTTGAGAAAGTTTTTCCAAAGGCTCCGCAGGTACGATCTTAAGCTTAACCCTGCCAAGTGTGCATTTGATGTTCCATCCGAAAAGCTGTTGGGATTCATAGTCAGTCGTCGAGGCATTAAGTTGGACCTGTCAAAGATCAAAGTTGTTCAAGAATTGCCACCTCCGAGGAACAAGACTGAGGTGATGAGTTTGCTCGGGCGTTTAAACTACATTAGCAGGTTTATTTCTCAACTCACGAAAACTTGTGAACCCATATTTAAGTTGTTGAAGAAGGATGTTGTGGTCAAATGGACTGATGAGTGTCGGGAGGCATTTGATAAAATCAAGGATACTTTTCAAACCCACCTGTGTTTGTCCCGCCAGAAATTGGGAGGCCCTTAATTCTCTATCTGACGGTCTTGGATAAATCGTTTGGCTGTGTGTTGGGCCAGCATGACATCACTGGCAAGAAGGAGCAGGCCATCTATTATCTCAGTAATAAGTTCACATCCTATGAGGTTAAGTACACTCCCCTTGAAAGAACATGCTGCGCACTGACTTGGGTGGCACAAAAGTTGAAGCATTAGTTGTCATGTTACACTACTTACCTCATTTTTCACCTGGATCCTCTAAAATATATCTTTCAGAAGCCTATGCCCACAGGGAGACTTGCGAAGTGGTAGATTTTTCTCACGGAGTTTGACATTATCTATGTGACTCGGACCGCGATGAAAGCCCAAGCATTAGCCGATCATTTGGCCGAGAACCCGGTCGATGAAAAGTATGAGCCATTGAAGACCTATTTTCCTAATGAAGAGGTGATGCATATTAACAAGGTTGAGCAGGAAGAAAAGCCTGGTTGGAAAATTTTCTTCGATGGGGCCGCTAACATGAAAGGTGTCAAAATAGGGGCAGTACTCATCTCGAAAACAGGGCATCACTACCCTGTTACGGCTCAGCTTCGCTTCTATTGTACCAACAACATGGCTGAGTATGAGGCATGCATTTTGGGATTGAGGTTAGCTGTAGACATGGGAGCCCAGGAAGTTTTGGTCTTGGGAGACTCGGACCTCCTGGTGCACCAGATTCAAGGAAAATGGGAAACACGGGATTTAAAGCGCATACCGTATAGACAATGTTTGCATGATCTTTGTCAACGGTTTCGATCCATAGAGTTCAGGCATATTCCAAGGATCCATAATGAGGTTGCCAATGCTTTGGATACTCTGGCTTCAAAGTTGCATCACCCGGACAAAGCTTATGTCGATCCTCTGCATATTCAAGTTCGGGATCAGAATGCCTACTGTAATGTGGTTGAAGCATAACTTGATGGTGAACCATGGTTCTATGACATTAGGGAGTACATTTGGATGGGAGTATATCCGGTTCAAGCCACAAGTGATCAAAAGAGAACAATTCGACGTTTGGCTAGTGGATTTTTCTTGAGCGGGGGGGTGTTGTACAAAAAAACTCCAGATCTTGGGCTATTGAGGTGCATCGATGCTAAGCAAACCACGACTATCATGACCGAGGTACATTCTGGAATTTGTGGGCCGCATATGAGCGGGTATGTTCTGGCAAAGAAGATTCTTCGAGCAGGGTATTATTGGCTCACCATGGAACAAGACTGCATCAGTGTTGTGCGCAAGTGTCATCAATGCCAGGTACACGGAGACTTGATTCATTCTCCACCATCTGAATTGCACCCAATGTCTGCGCCATGGCCCTTTGTTGCTTGGGGCATGGATGCCATTGGACCAATTGAGACCGCGGCGTCAAACGGGCACAGGTTCATTCTGGTGGCCATTGACTATTTCACTAAGTGGGTCGAAGCTGAAACTTTCAAATCTGTGACCAAGAAGGCAATGGTCGATTTTTTTCATTCAAGTATCAATTGTCGGTTCGGAATCCCAAAGGTAATCATCACAGACAATGGTGCTAATCTTAACAGTCACTTGATGAAAGAAGTATGCCAACAGTTCAAGATTACGCATCAGAATTCCACTCCGTATCGCCCCAAGGCAAACGGAGCTATCGAGGCGGCCAACTAGAACATAAAGAAAATACTTCGAAAAATGGTGCAGGGTTCCAGGAAATGGCATGAAAAGTTGCCTTTTGCTTTGCTAGGTTATCGCACTACTGTGCGCACTTTAGTAGGTGCAACTCCTTATTTGTTGGTATATGGTACTGAAGCAGTGATACCCGCGGAAGTTAAAATCCCATCTCTTCGGATTGTTGCTGAAGGAGAAATTGATGATGATGAGTGGGTCAAAACCCGTTTGGAGCAATTACGTCTAATTGACGAAAAAAGATCGGCAGCAGTATGTCATGGCCAGTTGTATCAAAGGAGAATGGCAAGAGCATACAACAAAAAGGTACGTCCCCGGAAATTTGAAATGGGTCAGCAAGTGTTGAAACGCATCCTTCCACATCAGGCTGAAGCAAAAGGCAAGTTCGCCCCAAATTGGCAGGGGTCGTTCATCGTAACGAGAGTGTTGTCCAATGGTGCTTTGTAATTAACAGATTTAGAAGGCAAATCTTAGGTCAGCAGACATCATATTGATCTCTACTGCTCCCGCAAACGGTGATGTCTCGATTCCCATTGGTAATGTGTAGATATGGCTATCAATTCTGACGCAGTCAAAAGATATTATGTATGATTTTCTTTGCTTTAAATTGTGTTTGTTTGTACTTGGCATGTTTTGAAGATTGGAATGACGAAGGCATTTTATTCTGCTATCTAAACACTTTACCCTTTGTTACCCCTTTGAGCATTAATAATTTTCTTTCATACCCCTCTTTTGGAATCAGTAGCAAGGTCCAGAAACACAGACACAAAATTGAATAAAGAAAGAAAAGAATGAAAAAAAAAAGAAAGAAAAAGAAATTAAAAAGAAGAAAAGAAGAGAAAAAGAGAAAATAAGAGAA
Source organism: Nicotiana knightiana (assembly GCA_005239525.1). Lineage (NCBI taxonomy): Eukaryota > Viridiplantae > Streptophyta > Magnoliopsida > Solanales > Solanaceae > Nicotiana > Nicotiana knightiana. The sequence continues at coordinate 58,054 of ML410016.1, read as the reverse complement.
AAAGAGAAAAGTTACAACAACAAATCAAAACATTCATGAACTACGTTTGACCGCATTCCTTTTAACGATACGTAGGCAGCCTCACGGTTCGGTCCCATCCAAATAAAAATTCAAAAAAACCCCAAGGAAAGAAACTGGGGCAGAAGTTGTGGCTATGTAAAAGATCTGATTCCAAAAGTTGTAATTATGAGCCCACTCAATTTGTTTTAAGCCTTTATCATTTCTTTCTAACCCCATCCAAAGAAAGACCTTCTGACCAATATTTGAGAGTACCAAGTCAAGCGAGACAGAGGTATGATTCACACCAAGGGGCAACCCTTTGTGCCGCACAAAGGAAAACAAATAAATGAGATAGTCTTATTGGTGAAACCCCTAATGGGCACCGTAAGGCGATGGCGAGCCGAGAGAAATTAAAAATGAGAGAGTCTTATTGGTGAAAACCTTCACTGGCACCGTAAGGCGATGGCGAGCCGAGAGAAATTAAAAATGAGAGAGTCTTATTGGTGAAAACCTTCACTGGCACCGTAAGGCGACATCGATTTGAGAGATGAACAAATGAGAGAGGTTTATTGGTGAAAACCCTTCAGGGCACCGCAAACCGAACAAGGTCAGCGACTTGGTGAAGAGATTGGGTTATGGAGATCCCGGGCATAAGGTATGACAAATGAAAGTTTATTGGTTGAACAGGCTGGCTGATTAATCCGAAATGCATGTCATGATCATCGGTGTCAGCTTCCTCACTCAGATAAGTCTCTTTTCTCCCACAAACAGTCATCCTGTTTCGAATTTTCTTCTTTATTCCTAATTCTCAAAGTCATTGCATTTCATTTATTTTGGGTTTATTGCTCTAAGGATTTATCAATGTCAGCCTTGTTTAAGCAAGTAAAGAAGGATTCCAAAGCTTACTACCAACTTTTGAAATTGCACAAAGCAAAGTGAAGCCAAAACATACCAGAAATAACACAATGCAAAAATGGAAAATAAGGTGTTAGTGAAAGTTCAAATGGTCAAGTGGTTTGTGAATATTGTGGAAGATGTGGAGTTTCAAATGGGAAGGATAGAAATGTAAAACAACGGTTTGAGTGCAGGTCATTCGGGTCTTTCAGGGTCCTGTGGTTGAGATTCAGTCAGAAAGTAAAACAAATTCTTGGCTAGTTCAAAGCAGCCAGTTAGCACAAAGCACGGCAGTGGGAAGGCCATCTTCAGCAATAATGCCACAAACTAACCACCACATTTTTCAAACTGATAAAGTTTTCTTTGATTAAAACAGGGGCAGGAAATCTCGTGTTCCGGAGGAACCCTCCATAAGGAAAGCATGCACCGGACAGGTTCGACCGTGAGTTCTCAGGACCCTCCTGAATAATGGGGTTTAGCTTTTAAATTCTCAGGACCCTCCTGGACAATGGGACTTAGTTAAAATTCAAAACATCCATCTAGCATAAGCCCTACCTTGAGGAAATATAGTTGGCTTTAAAGTTTTCATTCTTAAGATTAGATTCAATTTGAAATTTTCAGGACCCTCCTGGATAATGGGATTTAGTTTAAATTCTTGGAGATCTTGGGTAACATGATTCGATTAACATTCACAGATGAGCCCAGATACCAAACTAGGGCAGAAAAGTTTCTTTGTTTGTCTGTTTGTTGTAACCAGGCGCCCACCTAGAGAACAAGGGAATACAGTTTCAAGTTGTGGAAATCAGGCGCCCACCTGGAGAACAAGGGAATACAGTTTCAAGTTGTGGAAATCAGGCGCCCACCTGGAGAACAAAGGAATACAATCCAAGTTTCGACATTCAGGCGCCCACCTGGAGAACAAGGGAATACAGTTTCAAGTTGTGGAAACCAGGCGCCCACCTGGAGAACAAGGGAATACAATCCAAGTTTCGACATTCAGGTGCCCACCTGGAGGACAAAGGAATGCAGTTTCAAGTTTTGGCAATCAGGAGCCCACCTGGAGAACAAGGGAATACAATTCAAGTTTTGGCAATCAGGCGCCCACCTGGAGAACAAGGGAATACAATTCAAGTTTTGGCAATCAGGCGCCCACCTGGAGAATAAGGGAACCCATTTCAGAATTCAATTCACGTTAGCAACAATAGAAATTCGTTTCGCGAGTGCAGGCCGACAGTTCAAGATGCACAACAGAACTATATGAGCAGCAAGACCAAGTTTGAAGATGGTAGATAGGATTCTTGTAATTCATAGATCATAATTTAGCCTAGCTTCTTTTATTTTGGGATGGTGTAATAAGGGGTTCAGTAAGCAGTACCAGTAGTAACAGCAACAATGAAATCACAGCTTTATGGTAGTCCCAGCTACCAAACATTCCTGAACTACACTGACCTGATTCCTTTTTAGCCAAGGATATGTAGGAAAACTCGGAAGCAGGGTGCGGTCAACTCTTGTAAATATGCTTCCCACAGAGTATTCAAACGGGCAAAAATTGCTCGTATCCGCTCACTTTATCTTTGCACAAAAACTCTCCGTGTTTCCGAGAAAAGAGGGGCAGCTGTAAGCACGTGATTTTTGCCCTATATGAATTACTCCCATAGATTCAAAACAAAATAATTTCTTTCATTGTTCGCAATTTTGTGGACTTTTGTGGTGTTTTCTGTTATTGATTGCATATTGTCTATGCATGTTTGCTTTATTTAAATTAATTAAAAATACAAAAAAAATGTGTGCATTTGTAATTAGGATTTAATTCAACATTTTAGGATTAAATAAGTGATTAAGTTTTTCTTATAAAAAAAATAAAATAAAAAAAAGAAAATCATAAATAGTAGTTTAATTTGCATTTTTAATTTTTAGCTTCAATTTTGAGTAGTTAATCGGTTTTTAATTAATTGCGTTAACTATCATTTTAGGGCTAATAGTTTTTTTTAGTTAATTAAGTTCTGGTAATTAATCTTGTTTTTAATTTAAATTTTGAAATAAAAGGAGAGAAATGAGGGTTTTGGGCTGTTCTTTAAAATTAAACCTCCAGGCCCAAAATTTTACCCCTCAAACTCGCTTGTCCCAGCCCATACCCATCCCTTGACCCGGTCCAGCCTCACCACAAACTAAACGACACAGTTTGATAGTGGTCGATCCTGGCCGTTCATCTTCATCTATCCAACGGCCAGGAACTAAAGACCCTATTTCCTTTAATATGTCCGAAAATTTCAGAGACAGGTCATCTTCCCCATCTCCCATCTCTCTCATTTCTCTGATATCTCCCAACCCTAATTAGCCTTAGGTTCCGTCATTTTTACAAAGCGATGGAGCTCCAAATCTCCACCAAAATCTGGCTCTACAACCCTCCTTCACCCATGACCCTTAATCTCCCACCATAAGTCTGCAAATCATCACCAAACGGAGCCTAGTCTGGGTCTGAAAGGGGAAAAGAGGAGGCGATTGGTCCACTTTTGACGAGAAGTTTGGAGTCAAAACTAGCCTTGCTCGTCTGTTCTTGAGACTAATTTCGGCTCAAAATCGAAAAGTCCGAGTCCCTTCAAGATTTGTTCATTCGTGTCTGTTGATTAAGTACCCTCGTTCTTCTCCTTTCCTCCATTCTTTTGTTCATCACTCCATCTTCACATTCTTCTGATCTTCTTTTCTGTGCCTTGTTATTGTCCATCTATTGAAGTGAATTTTATTTGCACGAGCATGTTAATTGCATTTATTTAATTCTCATGTTAATGTTAGGTAGTTCTTTTTTCTGTTTATTTCTTATTTCAATTCGAAATTGTTTGGTTCATAATTCCTGCTGATTTGAATTGTGGTTTTGGTTTATTATGACTATTGATTTGGGTTGGGTTCCTATTAAAATCAAAATCCCAAAGAAAAGGGAAGTTAGTCCGGTCTGGGGCTGAATTTTGGGGTCAACTTGACCCATGAGCTGAAGGTTAGCTAGTTGACTAAAGTAAACAAAAAGGGGGATTGGGGGTAATTTGGGTAATTAGGTGAAGGAATCTCTCAAATAACTGCCTAGGAAGCTTCCTAGAAGCTGAAAAAGAACTTTGCTTGGCAAGCAAGCCAAAATTTGAGGGATTAAGTAGCAAAAACAAAAATTAGAAAAGGGTAGAATTGAAAAAATAAAATCTGACAGTTGCCCTATTGCCTTGCCTATAAAGGCACCTCATTCTTTCCTTTCAATGGAGGGTTTTGAAGAGATAAGAAACCCCAGAAAATACAGGCGGCTAGAAATTTTTGAGTGATTCACTGTTTCATTAATTATTTCTGCAATTTCTTGAGTTTCAATTCTTGGAGTGATCTATGACCTAAGTGGAGCTGAAATGGTTTGAGTTTGGAGGTTTAAAAAGGCTTGTCTTGAAGTTTTGGTTGTTTTTTTTTATTGCTGCATACTATTCTTGGTTCAAAGTTGATTCTGGGAAAATTTTGCTGGTTGTTTACTGTTCCATTGAACTTTTGGAGTTGGTTATATTGTCTCATTGGTTAAATTTGGGTTGATATTGCTCTGCTACTGTTGATCCCTCATTTTTCCTATTTTTTTGCTTTCCAGGTATCTTTCGGAACCATAGACAACGTATGAATGTGAATCTGCAATTTGAATTTGAAACACTTTGGATACAAGTTGTATTTCAAGTTTATTTCTTCTATTTCATCCATTTTAGTATTATTATGTATTTAGTCCTATATTATGCATGTCTAGTCTAGCCTTTTCTCATGTTGCTAAGTATTGTAAAGTGAATCCATGTTTATTCGTTGGTTTGATTCTGAGCGGGTAAGAGTGTGAGGTTTGGATTCAAACGAACTGAAGTACTCATCATATAAGTTCAAAGTTCTGAACTGGTTATTTGGACAATGTGTGCCATGGTATCACTGTAATAGAAGTTCAGGTTTATTCATGTGATTCGTACTAGCTTGTTCAGATGTTAATAGTTAATTACTATTGATGGTAACTGTTGGGATTTGCTTTCTCAAGATATTACTGGATGTGTACTCTTGAGGAGATACTGTTGAGCACGTTAATAGGTTTAATTACTGTAGAATATGTTAGTGGTCTAAATCATCGTGTCCTTTAATATGTGCAGTGGTTAAATCTATAATTGTAGTGTTGTTTCTCTTCACCTGTGAAATTTCTCTCTTAAAACCAGTTTGGGATTGATTATTGAACCTACATAAATTGGTTTGTTCTAGATATGCATTCCCATAGTATCCTGTTAATATGATGCCCTGGTACCTTTAATTGAGAATTTCAAATTCAGTTTATTGCTTTGTTTCACTGTAGCAGGTTGTTTAGATCACGATAATCCTAGAAGTTTTGGTTGATGCCATACATCTCATGTTGTTAATTTGGGGTTTAACATGGGCATACAATAGGCAGTACATCAAAATGGGCCTCTTGGGCCTGCTATGCTATGTTGCCACCTCTTTTAGCACACTCTTGGGGCCCTTCATGTATCGCTACCCAATCAGGCCTCAGGCCAGTCCAGGCTCTGAAATGAAAACAAATTAGACCTCATCTAGTACAATTTGAATTCAGCTGTAATCGAGGAGTAGCAATAGTTTCCTTAAGTCTTATTTGATCAGTAGATCCTTGTAGTTAATTTGAGATGAGCCATACCAACCAAACAAATAATTCATGGCCCTCCCTTGATTAATACTTTTATCCTTAGAAATCGAGGTGTTCCATTTAGCGAATTTCTATGGCCCTCACAAAATTGTAAACGCGTAATTACTTTAGGCGCGTTAGTTTCACAATTTACCTTCCTAAACTCGGGTGCGCATTTATGTGACTCAAATCCAAATCTCCACGTTAGATGAAATGTGTTATGGACTGCGGGTGCATTTATGTGACGTGGTTCGAAACATATTTTAAATGACGTTGCAATTTTCCTTTAAATTAATTAAATAAAAGCGGCTATAAAGTTAAAAGTGCACAATAGGTTAAAACATGAATTAAAATCAGATAATAGGACAATAATAACAGTTGAGCGACCATGCTAGAACCACGGAACTCTGGAATGCCTAACACCTTCTCTCGGGTTAACAGAATTCCCCACTCGCATTTCTGTGTTCGCGGACTGTAAAACAGAGTCAATTTTTCCTCGATTTGGGATTTTAAACCGGTGACTTGGGACACCATAAATTATTCCAAGTGGCGACTCTGAATTTTAGATAAGATAATCCCGTTTTGATTGTCACTTAAATTGGACAGACTCCCTTACACCCCTCCCGGGGTAGTGAAAAAGGAGGTGTGACAATAATATAGGAAGGGCGCAACCACTCATCAAGCGTTGCTATGGCATTTTGTTTGGCATGAGTGGAGTATGAATGTTGAGCATTATTTATGCAATAATAAGTATTAAAACAATTTGTCATGTATTTGCACGTTAAGGAAAGCGGTAAAAATGGTTGTAATGATTTAAAGCAGTTACAAAAGGAAACAAAGAGACATGTCAGTTTCATTTTTGAAGAAAAGTAAATACCCCAAGTAAGCAATTAATTGCATGTAAAGGGAATAGGAAAGGGTGCAAGTATTTAAAATAGAGGCACAAATTCACGAAATAATTTGAAATGGTGAAAGCTTGGATATCCCCAGCAGAGTCACCATGTTGTCGCGCCCCTTTTTTACTCGCGGAGATCGGGTTTATGACATTGGTTGGGACAACTCGTTCCTTTTGGAAAAGAGGTTTACATAATTTGAAGAGTCGCCACCTAACGATTTTAACGGTGCGTTAGGGCACCTAAGGGGTTCAATTATAACTACACTGCTAACCAGAGATTTGGGTAAGGGCTTGAAATTATCCTAAGGGGAAGGTGTTAGGCACCCCTCAGGATCCACAAATGTGATTCCCGGCCAAATCATTTCGTGAATTTGTACAACTAGCAAATAACAAGTAAAGGCTCAAATAAGAGGGGATTTAAGTCTTAAGCATGTAGATGTTAGAAAACAGTAAAGAAGATTAGCTTTTGAAAAGGAATTATGAGCGATCATATGAAGGTGTCCTAGGTTTATAACAATATGGATCACATCAATGCAATACCCGGTAATCACTCCTCGAAGAGAGGCTATATATGGTATTAGCGCATCGGTCATCATATCCATATTCTACCATTCCCACACCGTAAGGTTATTAAAACGAGTGTTGGTATCGACCTCTATTGCATGCTGTTACCCGTCCCTTCCCCTATCAATCCCGGAGAAAATTATGACTCCTATCCTAAAGGAGGTGTTAGGCAGACCCTCAGGTTTTAAAGGTAAAATTCTAAGGCGACAGATAACAAAACAAGTAGGACTGCAGATAAAGGAAAGCATAGAAAACTGATAAAGGCTCAAATATTCCTCCACACACAGTACACATAAGCAGCATGTCTCATACACAATTAGGTCCATATTAATTCATAATCCTAAAGCATGGTATCTAGGTGATAACACAAAGACAGATTATTGCATAACTCAGAGAGGAAGTCTTAATCAGGCTTGCCTACTGGTTTTAAGCATGCTGACAGTTAAACATGATAAAAAAGACAGTTCTAATTTTATCTTTTTTTAAGTTAATTACCTAAGGCTTGCCTAAGTGTTGGATAACATGCAACAGTTATTCAGATTTGTTAATGATTTTAGGTTTTTTATAGCTAATAACATGTGATTCTATGTGTAAAGATGTACAAAGACTAATCTATGAGACATGATTATAACTTATTTATCCTAAGACAGTACTTCTAGTGAAATTTCAAAACATGGGCAGAATCACGTAATAGCAACTTATTTTATTGTTTATCCTATAGGCAGGATTTCTAAGCGTAGATGAGATGCTGAATACACATTCATCCTAAGTAGCATGATATCTAATGCATGGCATGGTGCACCTAAACATGGTTGCTATTGCGCATAGAGAGATAATAAAACTAGAAACATGGTCTCTACCCTTAATTAAACTACATCATGCATATCACCTACCCATTTTTCACTATCTGACCCCAGGGTTGCTTACAATTAATTATTACAGGCCATTGAATACGAATTACACAACTGAAATAGAAGGAAAATAAGAAGTTAACTATAGGGAGCCTACAGAATAGGCTCAAGTCTCCAGGTCCTCAATGCCAGGTATTATTTCACAACCTTCTCATAATCCGGGTGTGTCAGAGTTCCCTAAGGACCTCAAGGGTTCCCGGGCAGTGCTCACACCCAAATTTCATAGCCAAAATAGAGTAAGTGCAGTGTGGAATGGCCAGTCTCTGTGTGTAGTTCAGAGGGAGCTCAAGGGTCCCAAGGCAATGCTCACACTTAAGGGGTAGAACCTAGATTTTCTAAGAGTATATGTGAGAGTGCTTTTTATTTTTTAAAAGGGTTTAAGTAAGAAAACAGTTTTGGGAAAGGGTAAGTAAGAAAACAATTTTGGAGAGGGAAATTTGATTGGAATAGAAGTTCAACATCACACAAAGGACCAGGGATAGTCCAACAATCACAAACAGGGGTAATGGGATTTGAGGGACAAATATAGAGCATGTGAGGGCAAACATGTAGCAGGCAGACACACATATAGGCATGCAATCAGAAGCTCCTAAGGGTTCATAGGATTAGGGGTACAGTAAAGTACTAGGTTAGATTAACACCAAAACAACTAAGACCATGATTAAACTAATGTACCAGTCATAGGCATGGAGATTCATGTAAGAAGCAGGTGCTATGTATACAGAAACATGCTGGTCATAAACAAGTAAAGCCTAACTTAACATGTGAATGGAGTTCAGGGTCCTAGATACATGTTGAATAATAAGTAAAAGCAAATTAGAAACATACTAAATTACAACAGTAATAGAAACATGTTGGTTTGAGGAGTGAAATCTAAATTAGAACATACCAGTAAAGTGAAGAAAGTAGTAACACAAACAAGAAGAAGGAAATGCACAATAGTTAGACTTGGCTTGCAGCCGGCTAACTTAGAATAGCAGTAACTAGCAAAGAGAGAGAGAGAGAGAGAGAGAGCAGAGAGTTTTTTTTAAGTGTGAGAGAGAGATTTGAACAGATCAACTTGTGTGTGTGTGCCATGGAATGAATAGAGTATATATATAGTTTGAAACTAGGTGAAAATAAGGTACAAATTAGACTGCCCAGTAATTATGGAACTCAAAGAATCAATTAGTTGCAAAATCAGTACTAGTACTCCCCTAATTAAGGGAGTTAAATTTCAAACGGTCAGAACAGATAACAAGTAAGGAAAGGAATCGTGTATAACAAATAAGGAAAGATTTCGAACATAGTAAGCACAGAGTAGGAAATTGGGGTCAGGTTCATAAGCTTTTAATTAAAACACTACTGTAAGAATCAATTGATAGTAAAATCAGTCATGTAATAAGGCAAGAAGTTACTAAAGGTCGTAAAAATTATTATCACAGGAAATCAATTAAAGGAAATCAATCACAGGAAATTAGTGTTACTCAAAGGAAAATACCACCATTTTAAGGAAATACTCGAAAATCAGTAAAGAGTATGGTGTAAAATAATTAAAGCACTAATCATACTTATTCAAAGATTCAAAAATGGTAAAACTATACTGGAGTAACACATATTAAGCAAAAATCAGAAACCCTAATCACGAAATTAGGGATACATATTAGAAAATAGCAGATAATTAAAGGAATCCATAAATAATCATAGTCTAGGCAGAGGTGACAAAGAATCAGAAACCCTAATCAGTAATTATAGAGAAAGAAATCACAAAAACACATAGAGTATACACGCAAGCAAGGTAGTCATGCTAGAATAGGTAAACAACGCTGCAAAATAAACTCAAATTCGCATATTGAACCCAGAAATTTGGTGTTTTTTTATCAAAATGAATCAAACAAAAAAAGAACGGCCAAATAATGCTTAAACATAATAAAATCACAAATATAATACTAAGAAACTAGAGGAAGAACTGCTTTAAAAACAATCTTGAAACCTTAGTTTTGAGAAATGAAGAGTCGTTTCAGATAACAAGAAGATTTTTAGGAAAACATGGAAAAATCTTAGAATACGTAGAGATCTGTGACAGATCTAAAAGGATCGGGAGGTTTAAAGTTAGGGTTTCCAAAGAGAGCCCAGAAAGAAGAAGAGAATAACTTGAAACTGCCAGTTTTAACCGGAAAGTGTAAAGATCTTACTCGGATGGCCATGGGTAGCCGGAAAGATAGCATGATACCGGAGATGGTGAGTGGACTGCCTCTGGTTCACTTGAAGGCCTCAAAACAGTGACACGCGTTCAATGGGGGAGCCATAAGGCTCGTAGGTGCTTGAATCGCCATAGATTCCGGCAGGGCGATGGACGGAGAAGGGCAAGGTCTACTAGAGGGAGTTGAAGGGACAAGAGAGAGTTGAGAGAGTTGAGAGAGACGACTCAGAAGTGAAAGGGAGAGAATGAGAGACGGGGGGTAGTCTTAGGTTAATTATGGTAATGGGGATCTGGACCGTTGATTTGAATTAATCAATGGTTCAGATTGAGTGAGGATTGGGCCGGGTACGATTCTAGGTTTGGGCTGGGTTATTGGATTAATTAATTTGGTTAGGGGTCTGAATTTATTATGCTGGATTTTAAATAAAGAATGTTTGTTTGTTAAATGCCCATTAAAATTAGATAAATAATTAATAATAATAGCTAATAATCATATAAAATGAAATTAAGGCCAAATAGGTGAAAAATTAAGGTAACTAATTAATATAGAAAATATAAAATGAATAAATATTGAATTAAAATGGCATAAAATGTACAATTAGGCTATAATTGTAAAATTGTTGTAATTATAGCCAAATAATGCCAATTTGGCTAATTTGTGACATAATTAATCCTAATAGGATTGAAAATGATATATTGAGCTGGAAAATATTTTGAAATCATTGATAATACAATTTATGAATAATTATTGAATATAGACATACTGAATAAATTAGAAAAGAGTTTAATAAAAATATGAAAAATTACGGAAAAATATCAGTCATTATAAAGAGTGATTTTGAAGATATATATGCAAATTTTAAAATATTTTGAGAAAAAATTGGGTATCAACACTACTCAGCTTAAACAGTCCAAGATTGACATGCTCACCACTGAGTATGAGCTATGTAGGATGAAGGATGATGAGTCTATACAAGACATGCACACTAGATTCACATCTATCATAAGTGAGCTTCACTCACTGGGAGAAATAATTCCTAGAAACAAGCTGGTACGAAAGGTTCTTAGTGTTTTACCTGGCTCTTGGGAGAGCAAGGTAAACGCTATCACTGAAGCCAAAGATCTACAAACTCTAACATGGATGAGCTGATTGGAAATCTGAAGACGTATGAGATGAAGAGAAAGAAAGACAGTGAAAGAAGAGAATCAAAGAAGGAGAAGAACCTGGTGCTCAAGGATGAAAACGACGACTCAAGTGAAGAAGATAGTGACATGGCCTATCTCACTAAAAGATTTCAAAAGATGGTTCGAAGAAATGGTGGAATACCAAGGAGAGGCAGTTCAAGAAAGCCAAGGAACTATGATCTCTGTCACAAGTGTGGAAAGCCAGGGCACTTCATCAAAGACTGTCCACTTCTAAAGCAAGAGCCCTACAAACGCAACTTTGACAAAACTGCAAAAGGGAACTCGGTTCCTGACAAACGATTCAGCCGAAAAAATACAGCTGACAATGTTGTGAAGCAAGCTCTTGCTGCATGGGGAGACTCCTCAAGTGAATCAGAAGAGGAACCAGATGCAGGAAACAGTTTCATGATGGCAGTAGAAAATGAAGAAAAGGAATATGATTCATTGTTTGCACTAATGGCCCAGTCTGATAATGATGTACAGCGATGAGGTAAATTTCAGGGATGTTCAGAGAAATATGAAGTCCTACTCTTCTAAGAAATTAATTTCATTAGCAAATGTTCTAATTGATGCATACTATAATTTAGTTGATGATAAGGATTCCTTGACTATAGAGTTAGGAGAGGCTGAGCAATCTAGAGATGATCTAGTGGTCTGTGTGGTTGATTTAAAAGAGACCATAGATAATTTTGAAAAAGAAAAGGAAGTCCTGATTGGAAAAATATATAGTGTAGAAAATGAGAGAGATGACTTGATGGTAGTGGCCGTTGACCTGAAGGAGACCATAGAGAAATTTAGCAAAGAAAAGAACACTCTAGCAGAGAAAATTGCAGCTACTGAGCAAGAAAGGGATGACTTTTTGGTGGTAATCACATATCTAAAGGAAACAATTGAGGAACTCAAATCAGAAAATAGGCTTGTAAGTATTGAGAAAGGGAAGTAAATAGCTAGTGAGATACACATCAAACTAGAGAAGGAATTGAATGACGTAAAAACTAGTTTGTGTGATGAACTCGAGAGAAATAGGCAACTTCAAGCTGAATTGGAGAAATTAAAAATTGATCTTGAGAAATCTCTTAAATGGACCTGGTCCTCAGATGATGTGACTTCCATGTACTTCAACAATAGTGGAAACATGCAAGGAATCGGGTTCCAAAAGGAGAAAATTTCTTACAACCCTCACAGCAAGTATGTCATTGTTCCTGATAACTAGCTTTGTACCCATTGCGGGAACAATGGGCACTTCAAAGAAAATCGCCAACCCAGGGTTCAGTCTATTCAGAAAAACAAAGTGTTTGCTGAAAAAGTGAATACTAAAAGGGGACCAGGTGTCACTCGCAAAAATTGTATCTTTCCTACATGGACTAGAAAAGCTCTTATCCACCCTTTCCCCCATTACAAGGGACCCAAACTAGTTTGGGTTCCTAAATCTAACCCACAATTGTTTTATGCATGGGGAACAGTGAGAGGAAGCAGACTACAATGGATCATGGACAGTGAATGCTCAAAGCACATGACTAGGAACACCTCAGATTTTCTCTCACTGAAAGCCCTGCAAGGAGGGGATGTATCCTTTGGAATTGGAAAAACGGGATACATCCTCGGTGTTGGAAGAGTTGGAAAGTCTCTTTTGCAATAAATTGATAACGTGTACTATGTAGATGGGCTAAAATACAGTCTCTTTAGTGTCTCCTAAATCTGGGATAAAGAAAACAAAGTAGAGTTCTTGTCTAAAGTGTGCATAGTTACTAGTCTGGTAACTGAGGAAGTGGTTTTAGTAGCCAAAAGGTACAAGAACATCTATGTTGCTGACTTCGAATCTCTGGAAGCTGGTGATGTGAGTTGCTTGAAGGCAGTTGGTGATGATGCAGAACTGTGGCATAGAAGATTGGGGCATGCAAGCTTCTCACTTCTGAATAAATTGATACAGAAGGACCTAGTTCGTGGTCTGCTAAATTCTAAATTCAAGGAGCACAAAGTATGTGATGCATGTTCTAGAGGAAAACATGTGAAATCATCCTTTAAGCCAAAGAAGGATGTTAGCACATCAAAACCCCTCGAACTCCTTCACATGGATCTATGTGGTCCTATGAGAATACCAAGCAAAGGTGGAAAGAAGTATATCTTTGTGATTGTAGATGACTATTCAAGATTCACTTGGACACTGTTTCTCAAAACAAAAGATGAGACCTTTGAGGTATTTGTGGCCTTTGTTAAGAAAATCCAAGTGAAAATGAAATTGAAGGTAGCTTGCATCAGATCTGATCATGGAACAAAATTTGACAATGCCAAATTTGATGCATTTTGCAATGAAAATGGGATCACTCATAACTTCTCATCCCTAAGGACTCCTCAGAAAAATGGTGTTGTTGAAAGGAAGAACAGAACTCTAGAAGACATGGCACGGACAATGCTTATTGACAGTGGAATTGCCAAAAATTTCTTGGCAGAGGCAATAAACACTGCGTGCTATTTGGTGAACAGGTGTATGATCAGGTCCCTCGTTAACAAACCTCTTATGAGCTACTCAATGGAAGAAAGCCCAAGAGAACTCATCTGAGAACCTTTGGATGCAAATGTTATGTTCTCAAAAATGGGAAGGACCAGCTTGGGAAGTTTGATGCAAAGAGTGATGAATGAATTTTTCTAGGATATTTTTCTCAAAGCAAAGCCTACAAAGTCTATAACAAAAGGACACAATGTGTGGAAGAAAGTGTTCATGTAATATTCAATGAGGCACCTTCTTCAAACAAGGAAGGAGACAGTAATGATCAAGACAATGAACCACTTTTGGTTCCTGGGGAAATACCTGATGTCTCAAATGGCAAAGCTAACATGATGATTCAGATGAAGGAAGCAAGTGAAGACAACGGAACATCCTCGTCCACTTTACCAGAGGAACCTGGTACCCCAATTACTACCACTGAAGCTGAAGAAAAGGTTGGAGATGCAGTGCAAGGCACTCTACAGGTAGCTGAATGAGAAATGCAAAGAAACTCATCTGATTTACCCAGTTCCTCTATCAATCAGATCCAAGTCCTAAACTGGAAACACAAAAACTCTCATCCACTTGACAACATAACCACCCCCCTTGATTCTGGAATCCAAACACGATAAAAAAAACATAAATTCCTTAGCCTTCTCGGCCTTTTTATCTCAAATAGAACCCAAAAATATCAGTAAGCCCTGAAGGATGCAGACTGGATTACAATTATGCAAAAGAAGCTACATCAGTTTGAGAGAAACAAGGTACAACACCTGGTACCTAAACCCTCTAACAGAACCATCGTCGAAACCAGGTGGGTGTTCAGGAACAAGCTGGATGAAAATGGAAATACTACAAGGAACAAAGCAAGGCTTGTTGTCCAAGGTTACAATCAGGAGGAAGGGATCGACTATGATGAGATTTTTGCTCTAGTTGCTCACATATGGAATTCACTTTGTTTCAAATGGATGTGAAGAGTGCCTTTTTGAATGGTTTTCTTAAGGAAGAGGTCTATGTCAAGCTGCCTCCAGTCTTTGAATGCCATGTGCATCCTGAATATGTATTCAAATTGGATAAGGCTCTATATGGATTGAAGCAGACCCCCAAAGCCTGGTATGAGAGGTTATCCAAGTTTCTCTTGGAAAATGGGTTCACTCGAGGAAAGATTGACAATACGTTATTTTTTAAGAAATGGGGAAGGAACATGCTCATTGTTCAGGTTTATGTAGATGACGTCATATTTGGGGTTACAGCAGACTCACTATGTGAAGAATTTGCCAAACTCATGGGCAGTGAGTTCGAAATTAGTATGATGGGGGAACTGAACTTCTTCCTGGGTCTTCAAGTGAAGCAGTCCACAAAGGGGACCTGTATCAGTCAGTAGAAACACATCAAAGAACTTCCGAAAAGGTTTGATATGGAAGCATCAAAGGTTATTGACACCCCTATTGTTGTTGCTACCAAGCTGGACATGGATGATTCTGGATCATCTGTGAATCAAACAATGTATCGGGGCATCATTGGATCTCTACTCTACCTCACTGCAAGTAGTCCAGACATTGTATTCAGCGTGGGACTGTGTTCAAGGTTTTAATCTAATCCCAAGGAATATCATCTAAAGGCGGCCAAGAGAATTTTGAGATATCTTAAGGGCACAGAGGACCTGGTTCTGTACGATTCTTTAGGTAACAATTTTAACCCTGTTGATTATGCTGATGCTGATTATGCAGGTTATCTAGTGGACAGGAAAAGCACTTCTGGAATGGCTCATTTCCTTGGATCATGCCTAATCTCATGGGGTACAAGGAAACAAAATTTTGTTGCCCTCTCAATAGCTAAAGTAATATGTCGCAGCTGCATCTTGTTGTGCTCAGCTGATGTGGATCAAGCAATAACTGGAACATTTTGGAGTATACATTGATTGTATACCACTACTATGTGATAACACTAGTGCGCTCAACATGGCAAATAACTTGGTTCAGCACAAGAGAACCAAACACATTGATGTCAGACACCATTTTCTCAGAGATAATATTGAAAAGGGGCTCATAATTTTGCTGCACTGAAGATCAAATTGCAAATATCTTCACCAAATCTTTGATCAGGGAACACTTTGAGAAAAATAGGATGGCACTGGGTTTAATGAAACCTAATTAAGAACCTGGTTCTCCTCACATGGCTATGAAAGTCATACTCAGGTAAAAGGCAGCTAAAGTATTTTCTGACCTAGCCTAACTCACATCAATACCATTGCAGGTAGACATGCATGATGATTATAGAAGTTAAAGGTACAGCATTGGAACTGCAAAAGAGAGCTGCAAAAACTTTTACAAAAACAGGTCAGGAACCTGGTTTCTGTACCACAGGTTAGTGGTAATGTGTTTTTCTAACATTTTTCTCAAAAGACAAACAAATTAATGTAACTGCCACATCATCCGACTTTTCAAAGTCTGTACGTCACGTCCTATCTCTCAAATCCCTTCACTTCCTCTGCACATTTTTTCTTCCCCAAAACCTACCGCCATTTTGAATTTTGTCTGAACCCGTTCCTCTACCCCCTCTTTATTACTCCTTCTTCCTTAAAGCCCTATCACTCCTTCTGAATCATTCTGTCACATTAGAACCCACTGTCACTCATCCCACAATGGCCAATGAACAAACCTCTCCATCTCTTGTTATCCACCCCACTCTCACACCACCTGCAAATCAGTCCTCCACTAACCCTGATGTTGTTGTACCCACACCTATTTCCTCGTCACCTCCTGCCGCCTTTACTCCACCTTCAAACCCTACTTCTCTTCCTCATTCTGATCTAACTGAAGTGCCTTTGGAAGGTGATACGCCTCAGGCATCTGAGGTTTCTGAGGAAGACCCTGATCAATATTTGAACTCCTCCGTTCTCGATTATATGACTCTCATGGAGTCACCAAAAAAGGAAGCGGCTCAAAATATCATGGCCATTGCCGCCGAGAGTCTTACGAATGAAGGAACCTCATCTCTTCATGAACCTCAAGGGAAGGAAACTCCATTTTTAGGGGATGAGGGGACTATGGTCTTGTTTGAGTCTCCAGCTCATGAGTTTGTCACAGAAAAACCTGCTGGAGAACCTGTTTCTCCTCCAGCAGAAACAAACCAGGAACCCATCTTCTACACTAAACCCTTGGAGTCTATTCCTCCCATTGATGTGCCTTTTGACGAAGAAGATAAAGATGAAATGGTTCTCAATTCTCGTTTTAAGATTCACAAACCAGCAGTTACTCCTGAATCCTCGTTCAAGAGACCTTCTACTCGATTGCAGAAGAAAGAGGCTCTCAAATCTGCCTTGCAGAAGAGTAAGAAGAGTCGTAAGAAGAAGAAGAAGAAGAGTTTGATGAAGCAAGGGCAGGTTGTGGCTGATAAGGATATTCCAGTGGTTGAGGTTGATGAACATGCTGAAGAGGAACCTAGCTCCTTAGTAAAAAGATCTTCTAAAGTCCAGAAGTCTGTGGTTGGAGCTTTCAAGGAAGCTGTTGAAAAAAAAAGTGCAACATCTATGAAGAGTGGTGGAAAATACAAAAAGGTTGTGGTTGAGAGAGAGTTGTCTGAGAGTGGTGTCGTGGTAGTAAAGAGTGAGAAAGGAAAGTCTATTGAAAAGTCTGGAAAATGAAAGCGGGAAACTGTGGGAGGACTTGGTTCAATGAAGACTATACCAAGTGACAGTGGACTTGGTCAAGAGCAATTGAGAACACAGAAAGTCTTGTGGGGTCGCATGTTTGACTCCGAAATTTCGGACATGGCTGGTATGACGCAAGTTTTGGAGATGGTGGAATTCCAGCAATGGAGTCATTTGTTCAAAGAGAAAGTGTCTAAGGTTTATGAAGATGAGGTGAAAAACTTCTATGCTACTCTCTTCACTGTTATAGGGGACCACATTTGTGTGCTAGTAAATGGAGTTGACATAGTGCCTTATGTTGTTGCATTGGGAAAAGCTCTCCAGGTTCCGTGTGAAGGGATGTCCTCGGTCAAAAGTGCTTGTGAAGATACTTTAGAAGGGTTATTGTGAAAGAACAAGCAATCCAGCAAGGGTAACAGGTGCATAAGAAGGCACTAATGCCGGTGTATCATCTCCTCTTTGAACTGGTCAACAAGGTTCTCTTACCCCGTGATGAGCGAAGGTCTATTGCTTCCAAGTCTGACTTGGTTTTGATGAAGGCTCTTGATGAGTTCACATCCATAAATATACCAACCATTATGATAGAACACATGCAAAAAGTGGAGAACTTTCAAGATGTCAATCATGGGATTCCATACGGCTTTCTCCTTACTCGAGTGTCTCAATTCTACAACAAGGTGCCTCTGACCAACTCAAAGGTAGGAACCCGCAAGCAGACCTTCTCCAAAACAACTCTGGAAGAGTGTGAGTGTATAGAAAAGGCTGGGGGCAGCACCTCGACCATCTCTCAACTAATTAATGCTCAAAATGCTGCAACATATGTGATCAGAAAGCTTAAGGCTCAAAATGCCATACTGGAAACTCAGCTCAGTCAAGCTGCTGTGGCACCTGGTTCTACTAGTTCTTCTCATGAAGAGGTTGCCCATTTGACTGAGGAAAACGTTGAGCTTAGGCAGCAGGTGGAGACCATGCGGTAGAAACTGCTCGAGGAACAGATGTTTGCAAATGCCCGCATGGACCTGGTTCTCAAAACCCTTGCTGCCTCTTCTTCCAAGCCTTCCTCCTCTAGTGCCCCCTAGGATCCTCTCAGTGTCCAGTTGTCCTATCTTGTGATGTTTTGTGGTTATTATTATTTTTTTTTGTTTCTTTTGTGATGTCATGTTGGATTCCACCGTTACTGCTCCTGATGTAACAGTCCAAATCAGTCTTTGCTTTCATAGCAAAGACTTATATGTTTATTACTATTATAATGAATGAATCCGCTTCTCTTTTGTTAAAGACAATGTCTGTTTTCCTTTTACCTCTCTTTTCTATCATGTTGTGTGCACATATGGGGCATGAGTTAGTTGTGTTGGACTTCTTTACGCTTTCTGCCTATTTATGATTTTCAATGATGCCAAAAGGGGGAAGTTTTAAGTAAGTTTTAAGTAACTTAAAAAATTGAGGTAGGGATTAAGGGGGAAGCATAGAGTCAGGGGGAACATATGAGGTTCTTGGTACTTTATCTGGCCAAGTTAGGCTCCATAACTTGTCATCAATTTTAAAAGTTTATCATCATCAAAAGGGGGGAATTGATGGGTTTAAGATCTCTTAGTCTTATATTCTGATGATCTAACAAACTTTCTGCTTAGAACCAGATAAAGAACCTGATACATGTCTGGTACAATCATTCAGCAATAGACTCAAAGTAATTTGGACAGTGTAATTTGTGGATCCACAAGAAACTGTTTCGAGACTTGATTCCTTGGGGGTTCCCTGGCAAAAGTACAAGTCTACTCTACAGCTGTAAAGCAGCTACAGAAAGTGACTGCCTGCAACTGTGCATGTTACAGTGCAGAAACAGTGCAATAGTCACTTCTCATTGGAGCAAGTATGTACCAACTATGAATAGACATCATCCTTGGGATGTCTTGAAGATATAATAGTATGGTGCAAAGTAAAACAAGATATTCACTTGAGCATTTACTAATATTTTCTCAAGCATTGAAGAGCTGAACTTGCATTGAAGTCTCAAGTGTGTCACGAACAAGAAGACAACTCCACTAAGGACCAGTTCCACTACGAGTCTAGGTGTGTCCTTAGTTGAGTTGTAATCTTGTATTTTGCTCTTTAGTGTAACTCTTATCTCGCTTTCTTAGAAGCCTTGTTTTAGGAAACCCAAATCATAAACCATTTGAGTTTGTGTTGTGACTAGAGTTAATCATAGGTTAAAGTCGTTGTAACTAGTGAGTGACAAAGTGGCTTGTGATAAGTGTATTACAAGCTAGTGTGATTGAAGTCTTTGTAATAGAGTCATTACAAAGTAGCTTGTAATAATTGAGCTACAAGTTAGTTTTGTCCCATTAAGTTGGGATTTTTTCACCTAAAGATCCTGTCTCATTTACATACTGTTTCTAATATTTAGCAGTGAGGGAACTGACATAGGACCAGCTCTCTATACAGTAGTTGACTCATATAAACTATCAAGTGTGCTTTAATTGCTCCTGGGTTTGGCCTCAAGAAATTAAAAGCGTGTAATTGAGAAACCGAAAGCAATTCTTTGCACTGGGTTAAGGTAAAGCAGTTAGCGACCTACGTGTACTACTTACTGTGTAATGATCCTACTTAGTAATGAATTAAATCTTCCTCTTCATTACAAAAAAAAATAAAAATAAATAAATGACTTGTCTGGATCTAAAAATAACTAAGGCGGCTTTACATGCTAAAATTTATCTTTTCAGTAAATCGTAGTGAATTTCTTGCATTTTTGTTTGATTTCGTTCTTTTCTTTTCATTGCTTGATCGACTTATCCATTTTTCTTCAAACCCAATGGATTTGTAACCAAGTATATAATGTGTTCTTTGCAAAGCAATTATATGAAATTCTGAACTTTGAATTGAAGTTAATTATTTTTTCGTCTGAGCTGTGTAGATTTTCTTTTTTTTAATGTGTTAACTGTGGTACTTGAATCCCAATACACATTTTGGGATGTAGAATCAAAAATTGTTTGCACATAGGTATTTTTTATCCTCCTTTTATATAATTTAAAAGCCACTCCATCCGGTTCGAAATAAATGTCTTATTAACTTTTGAAATTTGATATTTTGGAAAACAGAGTTTCATCTTCTTTTTTCCTTAACAATTTTACCATTTTCTTTTGTGCTTGTTTCTTCCTATTTAATGTATCTTTTCTTTTCACCAAAATAAAATAAGGAAAAAACAGTTGTCACACGGGCTCCTCGAGATTTAAAAACTTTTGACAAAAAGAATGTGTAATGAATATTTCGAGTTTAATATGACACGACTCACGTAAATCAACATATGTGAACTTGAATTAAAGTCATAAATTAGAAAGGAAAAATATTAAGAAGAGAAAAAATTTCTAATGTAAAAATTGGGGATATTGAAACGACTCGACCGGTTGTTTTGAGAATTAGCGTCTCACTCGGCAGCTTAAGGTCTCGATCAGCTTCGTATTATGTGTTAGACTTGCGTATGTGGTCAAATTCGATTTTCGGATGATTCAAAATCAATTTGGAAGAAAGATTCTTGATTTAGAAGTTTAAGCGGTAAGAGTTGACTGAAGTTTTGACTTTTTGTGTAGACGACTTCGAAATGGCGTTTTGATGATTTCAATAGCTTCGTATGGTGATTTGGACTTAGACATGCATCTGGATTTGGATTTTGAGGTCCGTAGGATAATTTGAATCATTTTGGCAAAAATTGAAAAGTTAAGAGGTTTGACCGGGAGTTGACTTTATTGATATCGGACTCGGATTGAGATTTCAAGAGTTGGATTAACTCCGTTTTTTTATCTGAGACTTGCATGCAAAATTTAATGTTATTCCGGGTTGATTTTATATGTTTCGGTACGAGTTTTGGAAGTTGGAAGATTTGGAAACTCATAAGTTCGATTCGAGGTGCAATTCGTAGTTTCGACTTTGTTTGATATGATTTGTGGCCTCGAGTAGGTCCGGTTTATGTTATGGAACTTGTTGGCATGTTTTGACGTGGTCCCGAGGGCCTCAGATATGAGATGGGCTACAGACCATTTTCTTATGTTTTGAATTGCTGAAGTTCTGGTGTCTGATGTCCTTCTACGCGATCGCGTAGATATAGACGCGGTCGCGTAGGTTGTGTGGTGAGTGACCCATTTTCCTTATTCGCGTTCGCAGTGTATGGTTCGCGATCGCAAACGTGTAAATTCTTCTGCATCGCGTTCGCACTCTCCCTTCCGCGCAGTGATATTTCTTCTCCACGTTCGCACCCTCTTCTCGCAATCGCGAAATGCATAGCCTTGACATACGATATCTTTCTTCTTCGCGATCGCATGAATTAGTTCTCAATCACGTAGTACATTTTTTGGCAGTAGTTATTCCTTCTTTGCTATGGCAATTGTATCTTGCAATGTGCAAATGCTTGGGCAACAAATATTAATTTTCAAAATCGTGGGTTTTGTCCATTCTTATCTTTTGAGCTAGAGACCTCGGCTTTGGGAGATTTTTTATGGGGTTTTCAAGCAAATTCATTGGAGTAAGTGTTCTTTACCTGAATCTTATTATATTTTATGAATTTATTTGTTATTTTCATTATTTAATTAGTGAATTAAGTTGGAAGTTTGGGAAAAATTTGTAAGTCTTTCAAAATGAAAAATGAGGATTTGAAGGGCGATTTGATATCGGAATTTGATAATTTTGGTGTGATTGGACTAGTTATCGAATGGGTGTTCGGGTTTTGTCAATATTCTTTGGTTCCGGGGTGGGGGCCCGGGGGGGTTGACTTTTTAGTTTAATTAAAAATCGAAGATTTATTATCTGGAATTGTTTTCTATGAGTTTTCTTTATGATTTAAAGTTCTTTAGGCTAGATTTGAGCTGTCTGGAGGTTGTTCCACTCGAGAAAGTCATTTTGGGGTAACAGTCTAGCTTTTTGAGGTAAGTATATTGCCTAACTTTGTGTGGGAGAACTACCCTTAGGATTTGAGTCATTTGTACTAATTGTGTCATGTGAAGGTCGTTTATGCGTGGTGACGAGTACGTACTCGGGCTTAATTGTGAAAATTTGACCGTTTAGGGCTCTTAGATTCTTATGTTTATTAGATATGAAGTTATTTTGTCACATTAAATCTTCCATTTACTAAATCCACCCTTACGTGTCTTATTTGAAATTAATTGATTCATGTTCTCCCTTATTGGCAATTAAATTTTTACGTGCCTTAACTGAAGTTGTTACCTCTTTTATTGCGATGCTATCTCTTCCGTAATTGCTTAACCTTATCTCTTCCGTAATTGCCAGTTTTCTAATAGTGAGCTGAGCTTAGAGGTGGCATATTTTATGCAATTCGCCATAACAACGCCAAGGCCTATGACGAATTGGAAGCCTGTGCTGAATCCACCTCGCCATTTTGAAGGTGCCATTTCTGAGAGATATACATGAATGGCCTTCAAAGGTATACATAACTAAAAAGAAAGTTAAATTAATACATAAGTCTTGATTTTAGTTCTCGGAAAGCCAGGATTGTGTCTGGAAAGAGTAGGCTGGGGAAGAGGCCGAAAACGCACACTCTTCTTTCCCTACCTGGTTAGTAAAAGCCAGCACCAATGCCTAGCAAAATGCGGCCCAAAATGAGCATAGAAATATTTTGAGCAGCACCATTGATAGCAGCACCAGCAAAGAAAGTGCAGCCTCCTACTACCATTATGTTTCTTTGTCCTATGGCAGCGGGCAGCCGTGAGGTGACCAGATACGAGAGACGCAACCAAGCCAGCGATATAGAGTGATGAAGTAAATGCTGTTAAAACCTCGCTGTTGTACACACAATACACGTTTGTTTCAGCACCAGCAGATGCTGCCTTTTTCAGTATTTTATATATACTCTGTATACACAAGTTAAATCAAATGATAATTAACCCTCCTTCATAGGGACTTTTTCGTAAGAAACACTGTTGATCATCATTCATCAGGTAGACCCCTAACAAGAAAGTTGGAGAGAAATCAGCAAAAATGAAAAGGAAAACACTAACCTGAAATTCCAATATGAAATCCAAAAATGAGGCCACCTGATGCAGCAACAATGCTAGTGATGACAACAGCGATTGTTATCTTCCCGTTAAAGCGGTTATCGCTATCTTGTGCCTCAACAGCCATGCCCCCAATTGCCATTTTTTATTCTCAGCTACTTGAAGAGATCGAAAACAATATTTTACAGAGTTTAATTATATTTCCTGTAGTCTACAGAGTGAGTAGCTTCACATATATATGAACACTAAGTTATCCACTAAAGTAAGAAGTTGCTAACTAATGAACTAGTTAGAAGTATCTTGACGTTTTAAACATTGTTAAAAATGGAAGCGATGAAGGAATTTCTGGTGAATTTTAGCTCTGTGCATTTCCTCTTCTGTTCGCTTCCTCTCCTTCAATATACTATAGCTTGTATTTAATTAGTACGCAGCAGTACTGCAAGAGAAGGGTAGGTAAACACTAATTATAGCATATTTTTTAATTCTCTGGAAATATCCTGTGCTCTTGACCATGCTTAATGGTCCTACTGGTTAAATAGATCTGTCCAGCGGTCAAAACATCACAATGCTAAAACATGATTGAGCAAAACTTGCTTGATTTTTACTTCCCTCCCGCGTGAGTGTCTCGCTATTAATTGAATGTCTGTTTTTCTTATATATCCACTTAAAAATATTAAAATGACATCTATATATGTTTAAAGTACTTAAAAGGCATATATATTCATATATTCCAGTAATACAATTATAAGCACCCTAACAATACAGAAAACTAATCCCAGTTATAATTTTATCATGGACCTTCTCATTAAACTACTTACATCACAACCACTTTGTGCCAAAGGTTATTCACTTCCATACAAAAACACCTTTACATATAAGGGATTCTATAGCTCGGGTTACGTGGGGGTTAATCTGATAAGTACGTGGCGTGGATCCATTGATGATAACTTCTGAGATATGAAGTGCATTGTTGGTCTCGATTTCGGAGTTTCAACCAAACAAGAGCTTGC
Organism: Nicotiana knightiana; assembly: GCA_005239525.1. Classification (NCBI taxonomy): domain Eukaryota; kingdom Viridiplantae; phylum Streptophyta; class Magnoliopsida; order Solanales; family Solanaceae; genus Nicotiana; species Nicotiana knightiana. The sequence goes on along the minus strand of ML410016.1, from coordinate 33,614 downwards.
TAGATTGATGATAAAACCCAAAACCTCTTTTACTCTATTGTCAGGATATGGAAGGCGTTCATCCAGCAAATCGCTAAGCTGCACATGATCTCTAGTCGATGAATTTGTTAGCAGAGTAATGTATTCCCCAAGATGATTTCCTTTGATTATCTCCAATGCTAATACTCCAAAGCTATAGACATCACACATTTCTGTAACCTTCATTGTATATGCAAGCTCTGAAACAATAGAATTTGGCAAAAAGTATAACAATTTAAACGTTTAAATCAGATAAAAACAATATAGAGTGCGAGGCTATATATAAATCATGAAGTTATAAAAAGGGATAAAAAGTGTAGATCTTACCAGGTGCAACATAGCCATATGTGCCTGCAAGCGTTGTGCAATTGGACGAGTCTGGCTTGAGAAGCTTAGCTATGCCAAAATCTGAAACACGAGCTTCATACTCGGAATCAAGCAAAATATTACTGCTTGATATGTCTCGATGAACAATCGGTGGTGAGCAATCCTGGTGCATATAAGATAAAGCAAAAGCAACACCTTTGATGATATTCACCCTTTTAAGCCAATCCAAATTCTTGGACTCAACTTCATTGCTCAAGATACTAAACAGACTCCCCCTCTCCGCATACTCGTAAACCAAGAACGAGTGTTGTGCATTCGAACAAAAGCCATAGAGCTTCACAATGTGCCGATGCTTAATCCCAATCAATGCATTGACCTCATTCGCGAAGCTTTTGCTATGTGTATCCGCAAATGGAGAATGAAATTTCTTCACAGCTATACTCCCTAATGATGGAAGGTTTACCTTGTAAACGCTTCCCTGCCCTCCTCTACCGATACAAAATGTTGCATCAAACTCCTCTGTGGCGTTTAAGATATCCCTGTACAATGCCTTTCCATCTAACAAGGACATAGAAAACAAACCATCATCCCTTCTTTCAACATCTTTAACTTTTCTTCTTTTATCACACATAAGAACACCAATAAAAGTACAGAGAAGTAATAGTGCTCCCATAACAGGAAGTACAATGGAGAGGATGAGTTTACTTCTTGAGTGCTTCTTCACCATCGAAGATCGCCTTTCGCAAGGCTGAAATCCTGTTACATTGCCGCAAAGACCTTTATTACCTTCTAATGAAGCATTCATAAAAGCTTTATTATTTGGTATTGGACCTTCCAGCTCATTGTATGACAAGACAACATCCCGCAAACCAGTCATACTTTTAAATTCATCAGGAATGCGGCCAGAGAGGCCATTGTGAGAAAGATTCAACTTTCCCAGGTCCAGCAAACTGGCTAACTGAGAGGGTATTTCTCCATCTAGAAGGTTATGGCACAAATCAAGTACACTTAAGTGAGTTATCCCCCCTATCTCCTTTGGAATTTTCTGGCCAAACTTGTTGTTGCTCAGGTTCAAGAAAAACAAGTTCATGTAATCTCCTATAAATGTTGGGATCGACCCGTTCAATCTATTATCTGACAGATCAAGGGACAATAACTTTGTCAGTGACCCAAGTTCTCTCGGAATATTGCCAGAAATGTGATTGTTCTGCATAAAAAGACTAACTAGAGAGGTCAATTTTCCAAATTCTTTTGGAATCTGCCCAACCAAATGATTAGATGAAAGATCAAGTCCTAGAAGCCCTTTGACGTTTCCAATCTCTTGTGGTATGCTACCACTTATGTTATTTCTGGCTATCTGCAAATTTGTCAAATTCTTGCATTTTCCCCAGTTGCTGCTGAGTGCACCATAAAAATCATTGTCGCTCAAATCAATGAACTGAAGCTCGGGATAGATACCAAAAGCTTCCGATAAATTCCCTGTGAAACCGTTGTTATCAAAGCGAACTCTTTTGAAACTTGAGCAGTTGCTCAAGCTTCTTGGTATTGGACCTGTCAACTTGTTACTATTCACCGTGAAGCTCACAAGTTTTCCACCTTGGCAAAAATGCTCTGGCAAGTGGCCTGAAAACTGATTTTCACTCATTGACAAATTAGCCAAGTTATCCAAATATGCAAGTTCTTTTGGAATGGAACCAGAAAGCTTGTTGGTGCGGAGATTCAGATTTTGCAAGTTTCTCAAATTGCCAAATGAAGTCGGAATTGAACCCGTAAGCTGATTATCGGATAATTCTATATTTGTGAGGTTTTTCAGATTCCCCAGCTCTGTAGGAATGGGACCAGAAAGTTGGTTAGAAAAAAGGAACAGCATTTTGAGCTCACTTAAGTCACCTACCTTAATTGGAATTGAACCAGTAAGCTGATTTTTAGATAAATCTAGACTAGTCAGGTTTTTCAGATTCCCCAACTCTGTAGGAATGGGACCAGAAAGTTGGTTCAAATAAAGGTATAAAGTCTTGAGCTCAGTTATGTCACCTAGAGTAGTTGGAATTAAACCAGTAAGCTGATTATGGTATAATGTCAGATCAGTGAGGTATTTCAGATTCCCCAACTCTGTAGGAATTGGACCAGAAAGATTGTTTGTGTCGAAGTATAATCTCTCTAGTGACTTCATCTTCCCAATTTCAACAGGAATGGGACCAGAAAGCTTATTCTTACAAAGATAAAAAAAAGACAGTCTGTTCAAATTCCCCAATGAAGCAGGAATTGAACCACTAAGAGAGTTATTATTCAAAATTAGCTGAGTAAGAGAACTTAGGTGACCTATTTCTTCCGGAATGGAACCATTTAATTGGTTGTCAGAGATATGGAGGGTCTCAAGCTTTGTTAATGACCCGATTTGTAGTGGGATTGTGCCTGAAATCTGATTGATGGAAAAGCCAAGATTAACTAGATTGGTGAGTTTACCTATTTCTGGGGGGATTGTGCCAGAGAGCTGGTTCATGCTAAGATCAACATATTCAAGAAAAGGGAGAGATGAAAATGGAAAATCATAGAGTGTGCCAACAACACTAGCATTTGGAATATTCAACCTGTTGACCCTACCATTTAAGCATGTAACTCCATACCAGCCCCTGCATGCATCAGAACCTGTCGCTCCGACGCTGGAAGGATTCTTGGAACCAACAGGACTTAGTTTCCATGAAGCCAATAAGGTACAATTCTGGTTTTGGAAAGTCGCTTTCCATTTTAGGAGAGCAGTTGCTTCCTCAGTAGAAGCAAAAGAAACTGTGAAGAGATATAAGAGAGTGAAAAACTGAAGTAAAGAAAATAATATTCTGGTAACCATCATCATGGCTAAAGGATGAAATTCAGTGGTTTGTTTTGGTTATTGATGAACGTGTGCAAGGTAGAGCTTTGATTTATAATGTAGCGAATCATTACAAGTCCTAGGAGGCAATGGCATTAATTTCTCAGCTTGTAAAACACGTGTAGAATTAGAAAGACTTGAACTCAATGTTTCACTTCCTTGGAAGTATATACCAAATTCAAAGGGTGTTCGGCGATTACGATTCAATTTTGACCAAGCTAGCTTAAAGTTGTGGAAATAGTCTCCAGAATTATTCAAAAGACATTTGGTTGAATACTTGTCAATGGCTGTATCATTTTCGCGGGCCATGTAACGTGGAATACTAGTTGCAAATTTCTGCTCAAGAAGAAAAGTCATATACTTGCACTTATCGCCTCTTCGCTCTATTTACGAGTGTGCTTTAATTGCTCCTGGGTTTGGCCTCAAGAAATTAAAAGCGTGTAATTGAGAAACCGAAAGCAATTATTTGCACTGGGTTAAGGTAAAGCAGTTAGCGACCTACGTGTACTACCTACTGTGTAATGATCCTACTTAGTAATGAATAAAATCTTCCTCTTCATTACCAAAAAAAACATGACTTGTCTGGATCTAAAAATAACTAAGACGGCTTTACATGCTATGTAAATTTATCTTTTCAGTAAATCGTAGTGAATTTCTTGCATTTTTGTTTGATTTCGTTCTTTTCTTTTCATTGCTTGATCGACTTATCCATTTTTCTTCAAACCCAATGGATTTTTAACCAAGTATATAATGTGTTCTTTGTTGGAAAACAGGTATAAACACCATGAGCAAATAGCAAGGATCACTTGCATGCATGTAATATAGACAACATATAATCACATATTTTAATCGAACATAAAATCGATACTTATCTCTTGAAGCGTGACTGCAATCGTGATTGGAACCTCCAAATAGAGCAAAGTCGTGCACGAGATTATCCTCCAGTTCCACAGTCTTCTGATGTGTTACCCAAATAATACCCGTAATTGGCAAAACTCGTGTGGGCGAGTTTCTCGTAAGAAAACTGTGTGGTAAAAACCATATCCTCCTTATAGAATAAGACATCTTTATATAGCCACAGGTTTTATGGTTTATAAACTTTTCTTAAATCTGTTGGGTCTTCCTTTTCTACCAAGGAATAGAATTCCATTTAATTTCTAATTATTCGGGCACAGAAGGGACCGCATATTTAATTAACGAGGCTTCATATTATGGACTTAATTCGAAACATCCTAATCAATACTACCATAATAAATTACGAATTATTCCACTAAAAATTCATAGCTGCACTCCTCAGTTCAATTTTGAAAGTCTTCCATTAAACCTTATTTAACTCCCCATGTTAAGATTCAACTAACAAAAATAAATTAAATTACCGATAATTTAATTGATTATTTCTTTTTCGCTTAACTTATTTCATGTGACGAATACAAAATCCACCTGTAGAGTTTACACATGAAAATTTATAAGCTTTTATAAAGGTTGTAACGACCCGATCGGTCGTTTTGAACATTCGCACTTCGCTCGGTAGTTTGAGGGTACAAGTAGCTCCGTATGATGTATTAAAACTTGTGTGAAAAATTTGAGTTCATTCCAAGTTGATTTGATGTGTTTCGGCGTGAGTTATTGGAAGTCGAAAGTTCATTAAGTTTGATTTGAGGTGTGTTTCGTCGTTTCGATGTTGTTATGCATGATTTGAGGCCCCGAGTAAGTCTGTGTTATGTTGTGGGACTTGTTGATATGTTCGTACGAGGTCCCGAGGGTTCGGGTAAGCTTCGGATATGTTTGAGTTGTGTTGCGCTCGTTTATCTTATGTTTCGACGTCGTTTCCTAAAGCATAAATGGTACCACATTGAACAAATGAGCTCCGATTTATGTTTTGATTAAAGCATTAGACCCGTATCGTAGGATCCGTAGCAAAGATAATTGTCGAATTTAGATATCGTATGAGGATTTTATGGTCATTTTACTAAGAATTGGGTTGCTAGATTTTTTTAGATTAATTACGAAATTGCCACTAACTTCGTATTTAAAAATTTGCACTATTTCCAAGTATTGAAACCAACAATTCTCCTTCATTATAAGGTTTAATGGAGTGATTCAAAAAATCCATTGAAGGCATCAAAAGCAAGTATCGGGATCGTTTGGCACACAAAATGAGGCAAAACAGCTGGGCAAAAATACATAATATCAAAAAAAAATTTATCATTTGGTCATATTTTGAGTTAGGGAGCTCCGAGTTGGATAATTTTTGGAAGCAATTTTCACCATATGGATTGGAGTAAGTGTTCTAAACTCGATTTTGGTTACATTTCATGAATCCATCTTCGTTTTTGGCATTTTATTGATGATTTCAAAGTGAAATTTGAGGGTTTTATCTAAAATTTCATAAAGTGAATTTTTGAGTTTTGAACATCGATTGGGAGCCGTATTTTAGTGAAAATATATGGTTGGACTCGTAATTTAATGAGTTGTCGGATTTTGTGAGTTTTGTCGGGTTTCAAGGCACGGGCCCGAATTTGACTTTTTGGTCGATTTTGAGATTTTTGATTAAAGATTCGACCTTTATCGATTGGGTTTGTTTCCTTTGGCATTATTTGATGTATTTTAGTTACTTTTGGCTAGTTCCAAACCTTTCGGAGGTCGGTACGTGCGGGATGATATTTTTGGAGCATCGTTTGGCTTGCTGGGTATTGGATTTAGCTTCTTCAAGGTAAGTAACTCTTCTATACTTAGTGCTGAGGGTATGAAATCTCGAAATACGTGTTATGCAATTGGTATTAAGGTGACGCGCATGATAGGTGACAGGCGTGTGGGTATGCACCCGTGGGGGATTGTGACTTGGTTCTCCCGTGAGACTGTAAAGTCGAATAGCTTATTGTTTATTACATGTTCCCTCAGTCTTCTAGAAATTTGACTGCCATTCATGTTAGAAACCATGCTTAGGTCATACGATATCACTATTGGGACCCGCAGCGGTCGTGTACTAGTTGAATTAGCTGATATTTGATGTCTTGTACTCAGTCACAGTTTTACTTGCATATCATATCTCTGTCTCCTCTTGTTTTCTTGTTTATACCTGTTATTATCTCTTTTTTGGGTAGATTTGTATAGTTTCTGAGAGCCCGAGAGACTGGAGAGTTTAGTGACTGAGATAGGGCCAGAGTGCTGAGCTGTGAGCTAAGTGAATGTATATGGATCGGGTTGCACGCCGCAACGAGCCTTATAGCTATTTATGTATATGAATTGGGTTGCATGTCGCAACAAGCCTTATGGCTATTTCTGTAAATGGATCGAGTTGCACGCCGTAACGAGCCTTATGGCTATTTATGTATATGAATCGGGTTGCACGTCGCAACAGTCTTATCGCTACCTATATGATTGGATCGAACTGCACGCTGCAGCGATATAGCACTTGGGCTGAAGGAGCCCCTCGGAGTTTGCACACCCCAGTGAGTGCAGTCGACTTGTGCAAGGTAGAGCTTTAATTTATAATGTAGCAAATCATTACAAGTCGTGCGAGGCAATGACATTAATTTCTCAGCTTGTAAAATAGGGATATAATTAGAAAAATTTGAAGTCAGAGTTTCCCTATATATCCTGGGAAGTATATACCCAAATCACAAGGTTAAAGTTGTGGAAATATAGTCTCCAGAATTATTCAAAAGACATTTCGTTGACAAGCTGATGGACAAACCTGTCAATGGTTATATCATTTTTGCGGGCCATGTAATGTGGAATACTAGTTGCAAATTTCTGCTCAAGAAGAAAAGTCATATACTTGCACTTATCGCCTCTTTACTCAATTTACGAGTGCGCTTTAATTGCTTCTAGGTTTGGCCTCAAGAAAAGGGTGTAATTGAGAAACCGAAAGCAATTCTTTGAACTGGGTTAAGGTAAAGCAGTTAGCGACATACTGTACTACCTACTGTGTAATGATTCTACTTAGTAATGAATAAAATCTTCCTCTTCATTACAAATTTGTAACCAAGTATACAATGTGTTCTTTGCAAAGCAATTATATGAAATTCTGAACTTTGAATTGAAGTCAATTAATTTTTTCGTCTGAGCTGTGTAGATTTTTTTTTTTTTTTTTTTAATTTGTTAACTGTGGTACTTGAATCTCAATACACATTTTGGGATGTAGAATCAAAAATTGTTTGCACATAGGTATTTTGATCCTCCTTCCATAATTTAAAAAACTCCATCTGGTTCGAAATAAATGTCTTATTAACTTTTGAAATTTGATATTTTGGAAAACAGAGTTTCATCTTCTTTTTTCCTTAACATTTTTACCATTTTCTTTTGTGCTTGTTTCTTCCTATTTAAAGTTGTATACGGTAAAAATATGGGTTACCCGATTTTACTATTTTGATCGAGACTAGGACGTTGCATCGAAGAGCTGGGGCATTTAGTTTGAGATCGAAGTCTTTTTCGAGATCGAGGTCGGTATCAATCGAAGCCAGGGGAAATAGACTCCGAGTAACATTGGGGATAACTTAGTAACGGAAAGAACGAGATATCTGTGATTGGTCGAGGATCGTGGCGTGAATCTCGAAATGGATCGAATCAGAAGAGGTTAATTAGTTGTTTATACGATTTCCTTCTGTAATTATAGATATACCATAATTAGGATTCATCTACTATATAAAGAGGAGTTCCAAACATTTGTAAGTATTATTAGTCACTGAAACAAAAGAAATATAACTCATCCTTTCTTACTCGTGTTCTTGTTCATCAATTTATTCCATCTTTATTGTTCTTGTACTTATCAGTCCGAGGGTACCTTAGCTCGAGGCTGAGGCTCTGTTCGCACACTAGTTTGATTTGTTTCTAGTTTAATTCTGTCATTTACTTATGCATTTATCAATTGATATTGGATGAAATCACATATCATTAAAATCACAATATAAGTTTAATTATTATCCAAATTTTAGAGTAAACAAATGTATCTTTTCTTTTCACCAAAATAAAATAAGGAAAAAATAGTTGTCACACGGGCTCCTCGAGATTTAAAAACTTTTGACAAAAAGAATGTGTAATAAATATTTCGAGTTTAATATGACACGACTCACGTAAATCAATATATGTGAACTTGAATTAAAATCATAAATTAGAAAGGAAAAATATTAAGAAGAGAAAAAATTTCTAATGTAAAAATTGGGGATATTGTAATGAACCGACCGGTCATTTTGATAATTAGCATCTCACTCGATGGCTTAAGGTCTCGAGCAGCTTCGTATTAAGTGTTATGACTTGTGTATGTGGTCATTCGATTTTAGGTGATTCGGGATCAATTTGGAAGAAGGAATCTTGATTTAGAAGCTTAAGCGGTAAGAGTTGACTAGAGTTTTGACTTTTGTGTAGATGACTCCGAAATGGCATTTTGATGACTCCAATAGCTTCGTATGGTGATTTTGGACTTAGACGTGTAACTGGATTTGGATTTTGAGGTCCGTAAGATAATTTGAATTATTTTGGCAAAAATTGGAAAATTGAAGATTTGGAAGGTTAAGAGGTTTGACCGGGAGTTGACTTTATTGATATCGGGCTCGAATTGCAATTTTGAGAGTTGTATTAACTACGTTTTTTCATTTGAGACTTGCATGCAAAATTTAACATCATTTCGGGTTGATTTGATATGTTTCGGCACGAGTTTTGGAAGTTGAAAGATTTGAAACTCATAAGTTCGATTCGAGGTGCGATTTGTAATTTCAACATTATGTTATGGAACTTGTTGTCATGTTTCGACGGGGTACGGGGGCCTCAGGTGTATTTCGAATGGGCTACGAGCCATTTTCCTATGTTTTGAAATGCTGAAATTCTAGTGTCTATTGTCCTTCTGCGCGATCGCCTAGATACAGACGCGACTGCGTAGGCTGTTTGGTGAGTGACCCATTTTCCTTATTCGCGTTCGCAGTTTATGGTTCGCGATCGCAAATGTGTAAATTCTTCTGCATCGTGTTCGCATTCTCCATTCCACGTTCGCATAATGCCTATTTATGTGCCGTGATATTTCTTCTCCGCGTTTGCACCCCTCTTCTCGCGATCGCGAAATGCACGACCTTGGCAGCTGATATCTTTCTTCTCGCGATCGCATGGATTATTTCGCAATCACGTAGTGCATTTTTTTGGCAGTAATTATTCCTTCTTTGTGATGGCAATTGTATCTTGCGATGTGCAAATGCTTGGGCAGCAGATATTAATTTCCAAAATCGAGGGTTTTGTCCATTTTCATCTTTTGAGCTAGAGACCTCGACTTTGAGAGATTTTTTGTGAGTTTTTCAAGAAAATTCATTGGAGTGAGTGTTCTTTACCTGAATCTTATTATATTTCATGAATTTATTTGTTATTTTCATCTTTTAATTAGTGAATTAAGTTGGAAGTTTGAGGAAAATTTGTAAAAATCTTTCAAAATGAAAAATGAGGATTTGGAGGGCGATTTGATATCAGAATTTGATAATTTTGGTATGATTGGACTCGTTATCGAATGGGTGTTCGAGTTTTGTGAATTTTATTTGGTTCCGAAGGGGAGGCCCAAGGTTGACTTTTTAGTTTTAATTAAAGATCAAAACTTTATTATCTGTAATTGTTTCCTCTGAGTTTTATTTATGATTTAAAGTTATTATGGCTAGATTTGAGCCGTCTGGAGGATGTTCACTCGAGAAGGTCATTTTAGAGTAACTGTCTAGCTTTTTGAGATAAGTATCTTGCCTAACTTTATGTGGGGGAACAACTCTTAGGATTTGAGTCATTTGTACTAATTGTGTCATGTGAAGGCTGTTATGCGTGGTGACGAGTACGTACTCGAGATTAATTGTGGAAATTTGACCATTTAGGGCTCTTACGTTCTTATGTTAATTAGATATGAAGTTTTTTTGTCATATTAAATCCTCTATTTACTAAATCCACCCTTACGTGTCTTATTTGAAATTAATTGATTCATGTTCTACCCTTATTTCCAATTAAACTCTTACGTGCCTTAACTGAAGTTGTTGCCTCTTTTATTGCCATTCTATATTTTCTGTAATTGTTTAACCTTAATCGGAGTTATTATTATCCCTTCTATAATTTCTTAACCTTATTGAAGTTATTATTATCTCTTCCGTAATTGCTTAACCTTAATTGAAGTTATTATTATCTTATCTGTAATTGCTTAGCCTTAATTGAAGTTTTGTTATCCCATTCATTGTTGACGTATTCTTATTTGGGGTCATTGATTCATTCTCTCTCTCTTATCATCGAATTGTACTTTTGTAGAATCGTTGTTACACATTATGCCACAACCCAAAATCCATCTAGTCGTGATGACACCTAACCCAACCTGCTAGGTAAGCCAACTAACAACTATCTAATTAAATAAGATTGATCAAGAGAAGAAATGATAATACAAATGCTTTTATACAATAATTTTCCTAGCACTGGTGGTACAAATCATAAGCTTCTAAGATTTAGATTTTTACAAAACTGAATTGAAATAATTACAACTTCTGTTTGAAATGTAATAAATAGAATTCAAATATAATGCTACCAAGGACAAGTGATAGCCATAACTAGAATGCAAGTACATCTTCAAATCCAGCTCCCACCGTACGTAACAACCTCAGCATCCAACATCTGCACGCAAGGTGCAGAAGTGTAGTATGAGTAAAACTGACCCCATGTACTCAATAACTAACAAAACCTAACCTTAGGTTGAAAATAGTGACGAGCTGGAATAAAGATCAGAGTCCCACACCAATAGCCAACAACAATTCATAACAACATAATGAAAGTGCTAAAAGAAGTAACTCGGAGATATAGTGCTCAGCTCGTTCAAAATTCCAGAAAAAATAGGCACGCCTTTCAAATATAACAGTAAAATCCAAATCTTTTACCGAAAGCTCCAAAACATGAGTAAGTTTGTAAAACATTGATTTTCTTTCCAAAATGTTTCCACAGGTAAATGTTTCATAATCAAATAGCACGGGGAAATTACATCTCTACGCCTATATGTCAATGTGTATGAGAAGCCATCAATGACGTGATATCATATAACATGAGAAAAATGCCTATCTATGCCTGTATGACAAGTGCGCACGTCGAATGCAATACAACATAGTGAACAACCATATGCATACTCTCAGAGTATCAGTCCACTCAGTCCTCCCAATCACTTGGTCCTCACAGTCACTCAATCGCTCGGCACTCGCACTCAATAGGTACATGCGCCCACTGTGGATGTGTAGACTACGGAGAGGCAATTCCAGCCCAAGCGCTATAATGAGCTAATATGGCATGAATCAAATAAACACGCTTTTGTGTGTAGCCCGATCCCATAAATATCCTCACAATCAGGCCCTCGGCCTCACTTAGTCATCAATCTCTCCAATCTCTCGGACTCACAAAATCATGATAATCAGTCCAAACAATGATGATATTATGTATAAATAAATGTCAACGGAGACTGAGATATGATATGAAATCAATAGCTGTGACTGAATGCGTGATATGAAATTAAGCAAATAGTTCAACATGTAGTGTGACCTCCGTGGGTCCCAACAGTACCAACACAAAGCCTAAGCATGCTGTCTAACATGAATTGCAGCTCAATTTCTCTAACACATACGAATATACGGATAACAACAAGATTATTCAACTATGCAGTTCCATGGAATTGACAAAATCACAATTTAGACGGTGCACGCCCACACGTCCGTCACCTAGTATGTGCGTCACCTCAAAATCAATCACATAACACGTAATTCGGGATTTCATATCCTCAACACCAAGTTTAGAAGTGTTACTTACCTCGAACAAGCCAAATCCAATACCGAGCAAGCCAAACGATGCTCCAAAAATGTCATCTCGCACGTACCGACCTTCGAACGACTCGAAACAAGCCAAACTCAAATACATCAAATAATGCCAAGGGAAACAAACCTAATCGATAAATGTCAAATCTTTAATCAAAATCGCGATAGCAGAAGCGACCCTAGGCATCGCAGAAGCGGCCACTGCTGGCCAAGGCTGTCTCGCAGATGCACGACCTTGTTCCGCAGAAGCGAAGGTCGCAGGGGCGACCTACTGTCCGCAAATGCAGAAACACTGGGTATAGAACACTTCTGCGATCGAGCTTCTGCGCATGTCAAACTACTTCTGCAAAGCCTCCCCAACCATCCTTCCCTAGGTCGCTTCTGCGACAAATTTCATGTTTCCATAAGCACGCACCTGTTGTCCCTCATGCGCAGGTGCGAAGACACCAGCAACTTCAACAAGGCTCAAAATGATCTGAACCCCGTCTGATCTACTCGGGACCTCATTCGAATATACTAATAAGTCCTTTAATATAACACGAACCTACTCGAGGCCTCAAATCACACATAACAACATCGAAAAGACGAGTCCCACCTCAATTCTAACTCAAAAGAACTTTGAACTTTCAACCTTCAAAACTTGCGTCGAAACATGTCATATCAACCCAGAATGAACTCAAATTTAGCGCAAAAGTACCAAATGACATAAAAAAGCTATTTCAATTCCCGGAACCTCAATCCGAATCCGATATCCTCAAAGTCAGCTCTCGATCAAACTTATGAACTTTCCAATCCTTCAAATTTCTAACTTTTGCTAATTAGCTCCGAAACCTTCTAGATTTATCCAAATGCAAATCCGGGCATACCCCCGAGTTTAAATTCACCATCGGAACCTAACGAAACTATCAAAATTCTAATATGAGGTCAAATGCTAAAAAAAATCAAACATGGTCAACTCTTCTAACTTAAAGCTTCAATCATGAAGTTCATTCCTCCAAATCGATTCTGAATAACCTGAAAACTAAAGCTGACGGTTCACACAAGTCATAGTATATCACACAGAGATACTCGTGCCGCCAAACTACCAAGTGAAGTGAAAAATGCTCAAAGATATTGGTCGGGTCGTTACACATTATCTCTCCTTTTGTTGAGCTATTCTTGTTGAGACCATTACTCTTTGTTATGTCTTTCTTTGTGTGCTCGTTCTTCCGTTTCTTTTTGTTTAGAAGTTTCTGAGTTGATTTACTTACCGTATTCTCATGTTATTATTGTTGTTGATGTTGTATTCAGTGTTATTGAGCCGAGGCTATGCATGGTTGTGGTATTGAAACTGTTTTTGAGGAAATATTGTGGCATATGGGCACATGTTTTGTAAGATATTTTATTGTGTTGTTATGTTTTGGTACATATGGTATTGTTGAGAGGATTGTCAGGATATTCATACGTGATTTTTCCGTGCTGTTGTTATTATTGATATTTGCACATGCGGCGTGACAAGGCGGGATGTATATGTGGGTTTGCACATGTGGAGAGACAAGGTGGGAATATAATTGTGTGCACGTGCGGCGAGACAAGGCAGTCATTTACTTTATTATCGTGCACGTGGCGAGATAAGGTGAGATATGTCGAGGAATGATTTGTGATGAATTGTGATGTCCTAGGGGCATTGTTATTGTTGTTATTTGTGTAGTGGTGTGCCTACCCTGGGTGAGTTATACCGTATACATTTTGCAGTGATCGTTTCTTATGTGTCATTCATCGTCTCTACTCTTACTTGTTGACTTGAATTGTGGTAGAACACTTGCACAACGATACCCATAAATAAATCACCCATATCGATTTAAGAAGATGAATCCTGATGTTATTGACCATTTACATGTACTCCTGTGTACTTGCCTTCTGCGTGAGAGTTATCTTGTTGGCACGTGAGTAGTGTTGATACCCAATTTTTTCCTCAAACTATGTTAAAATTTGCATATGTTCCTTCAAAATCACTTTTTATAATAACTCATATTTTCCATAATTTTTCATATTTTATTAATTTCTTTTCCAATTTATTTAGTATTTTAAATTCAATGATTATTCATAAATTATATTACTAATAATTTTAAAATATTTCTCAGCTCAATACATCATTTTTAATCCTATTAGGATTTAATTATTTCATAAATTAGCCAATTTGGCATTATTTAATTATAATTACAGTAATTTTACAATTATAGCCTAATTGTATATTTATACCATTTTAAATCACTAATTAGCTGTTTTATATTTTAATATTAGCTAATTACCTTAATTTCATTTATTTAGCCTCAATTTTATTTTTTTAATTATTTATATAATTATTAGCTATTTTTTATTTATTATTTATCTATTTTAGTGGGTATTTAACAAGTAGCTATTTTAATTTCAATTTCAGCCTAATTCAATTTAACCCCCAACCCATTTAAAACCATCCCAATACCCAGGCCCAACCTCTAAGCTTACCCGACCCAATTCCATTTTTAATCTAGACCGTTGATCATTTCTGATCAACGGAACAGATTAATCCTTACCTTAATTAGACTTAACGACTCCCCCCTTCCCCTCATTCACTCCTCTCACACTCTCTCTCTATCTCTCTGGGTCTCTCTAGAGACTTCTGGTCTCTTCACCTCCGATGAGGTCTATTCATCTCCTCCGGCCATCTCCTCGCTGGAAACCTTGAAGGTCTCACCTCCTACCGTCCTTATGTCTCCATCCCTTACGCTTGTGTCACCGCTCAGGGCTCTCAGGTGAGAGGTGGATCAACTTATCTTTCCTGTCTCATGCCATTTTCTCCAGCCATCTATGGTTGGTCGAGTAATATCTACCGCTTTCCGGCCAAATACCGGTAATATCTCTAAGTTTCTTCTTTTTTTTAGGTTCTCCTAGAAACCCTAACTTCAGACCTTCTAATCTTTCTAGATCTGTAACAGATCTATGTGCATCTCAAGGTTTTCACATGTTTTCCTCAAAAAATCTCTTTGTTTTCAAACGATTTCCTCACTTTCAAAACTAGAGTTTCTTAACCCCTTTCAAAAACGATTCTTCTACCGATTTTTAAATATTTTCTACTGTGTTTGAATGATTCTCTTATGTTTTTCTTGCTATCTGACTTATTATGCTAAAAAGCCCTAATTTTTAGGTCGTCTCTGATAATATATTCGTTCAATCTTTACGTGTGCCTGTTTCTTATGAAACGATACGTGCTTTTTTGTGATTTTTACCCTATTTGCCTTGTTAGGGTTTCATATTCTTGTCTATCCAGTTTTGATACGTATTATGCTCTAGTTTGAATCCCCGATTTTGTGTGATTATTACTTACTAGGGTTTTCTGATTCTTGATTAACATATGTTATTCCAGTATTATTTGATTAAGGCTTTATTAATTTTTCTACTATATGGCCTTTACTGATTTTGATTTCCCTCTAAAACTGGGATATTTCCCTTTGAATGATACCTCTGTACTGATTTTCGAATTTTTTCCTTGTTTGTGTGATACTTTCCTTAGTTAGCATTGAGTCCCTGTGATTTTCAATCCTATCCGTGATTCTTGTGACTAATTTTTAGAACTGAATTGTATTATACCCTATTTATGTGCACGAATATGCTGCTGATTGTTTGCCATATACTCTCCCTAATTATGTGTTGTAAACCTAGACTTAATTGCTTGCTACATGCCTTACTACTCTTATTATAGTAATAATTATCTCATGACTGGTTCTTTCCTTATGTGACACCAAGTATGACCGTTTGAATTAGGACTCCCTAATTAAAGGGAGTCCGGGTATGTGATTGATTCTAATTGAATCTGATTTCCATTGATTGTTTAATCAGTACTTATTACCTTATTTTCCACTCGTTTTGAAAAGCTATAAATACTTCACTCTTTCTTTAGCATAACACCATTCAAGCTCTCCCTCTCACATACAAACATACTATGTTCTGAACTTTTCTTTCTCTCTTGTTGTTTGCTTGCTACTCAGTCGGCTAAAAGCCAAGACTAAGTAACTATATTACTCTACTTGCTCTATTGTGCCACTATTCTATTTTCATTACTGCTCTATTGGTCTATATTGTTCTATACATTCCATCTCTCCTTCTCTTCACACTACTGCTCCTTTACTCTGCACTTACTTCATCATCTAACTAGTATGTTCTCAGTTTAATTTTAAGGTTTCCAAAACAACATGCTTCAGTCTGTATTACAGTTCCTTTTATTCCTATTATGTGTCTACTTATTGTTTTATTGCTTACCCTGCAACTACCATGCCTATTTATTAAACTATCTATATGGTTACTCTCTAGTTCAACAAGTCTATTACTTTCTATATGTCCCATTAAAACTTCTGCCATATCCCCTGACCCCAGTATATGATAAGCATGTAGTTCTTAACATAGTGTGTACTCTAACACCCCTCAACCTGATGTTATTTGGATCCTTATATGAATCCTTATAAAGGACTATGCTATGACAGTTTAAGTCTTGTAATATTTTTCTGAGGCCTACTTGTGTGCAATCATGTTCCTATGTGCTTCATACTTGTCCCCAATCCATCATCTCCCTGCTTGTGGTTGCTGAACTTGTCTTAATTCCTATTTATTGTTCTGTGTGTGCTGTTTGAGTATGTTGGTTGTGCTACTGCCTTACCCTTTTCAAACTAATTTTCATTAAACCTCTATCTTTCTCAAAACTGTTTTAAAACTGTTCTTACTCACTAGGAGAACTTCCACTATACTCTTAAATATTAGGTTCTACCCCTCTTGTGTGAGCATTGCCTTGGGACCCTTGAGCTCCCTCTGAACTTTGACACACAAGAGCTGGACTTTCCACACTGCAGTTACTCCATCTTGGCTATGAAATCTGGGTGTGAGCACAGCCCGGGATCCCTTGATATTCTTAGGGAGCTTTGACACACCTGGATCATGTGAAGGGTTGTGAATCAATGGCATTTGAGGATCTGGAAACTTAGGCCTACTATGGAAGGCTTCCCATAGTTAACTTCTTCTTTTCCTTTTAATTATGTAATTCGTATTCAGAGGTTTGTAATAATTTGTAAAAATGACTCTGGGGTTGGATAGTGGAAATGGGTGGGGATATGCATGCTATAACTGTTAAAAGGGTAGAAACCATGCTATTAGTCTTTATTCCCTACTTGCGCAATAGAAACCATGCTTAGGACTCATGTGTGCCAGATCATGCATTAGATATTATGTTTCCTAGGCTTTATGATTACTGTTTCAGCATGTCATCACTTCTTGCCTTCACTAGAAATCATGTTCATAGGATCAGTAATAACAATTAAAAAAAACTGTTACCATTTGATTATGTCCATGCATTCTGAAAAAATGTAGTCTAGATTATGACTTAGAACAAATGTGTTAACAAATATGCAATCATGCTACACATGTAGAGATCCTGTTCTAGGTAAAAAAAATGATCAAAATCTGTCACCTGTGCTATTCCTGAAGTTGTGCATAATGTTGCGATCTTGCATTCATTTAGAAAAATCATGTTTAAGTTATCATGCTGCATTAGAAATCATCCTTAGGGTCATACTTACTCAAATCACACCTAGTTTAAATATACATGTCTAAAACAGTCCCTGTTCTAATAAGCTGGAAATCGGTCTTTGATAAACACTTAGAATCACATGCTATTAGGATTGGTAATCTGAAACCCTTTTAACAAAGCTGTACAACTGCTGCATGTTATTTTACACCTTGGAAAGCCTTAGGAAATCAGTTTAAGGAATAAAACTAGATCTGTCTTTGTGATCATGTTTAACTACCAGCATGCTAAAATAAGTAGGCAAACCTGACTAGGACTCCCTCTCTAAGTTATGACAAATCTGATACTGCTATTGTCATTTAGTTATCATGCTTAGGAACTGAAACTGGACCTAAATTTGTGTATGAGGCATGCTGTGTATGTGCAATATATGTGGAGGTATACTTGATCCCCTTAATTGCTTTCCATGTTCTTCCCTTATGTGCAGTCCTACCTGTTTTGTTATCTGTCGCCCTAGACTTTTTACCTTTAAAACCCGAGGGTCAGCCTAGCACCTCCCTTTAGGATATGAGTCCTAACCTCCTCCGGGACTAATAGGAAGGGACGGGTAACAACATGCAATAGAGTTCGTGGTCAACACGCGCTTTAATTACCTTCACGGAGGTGGTAAAGGGTAGAATATGGATATGATGACTAGTGCGCTAATACCACGTGTAACCCCTCTTCGAGGACTGTCATACCGGGTATTGCATTGATGTGATCCATATTATAAATAAACCTAGGAACCCCTTTATTCCCATAAACATGCTTAGATTGTAATTCTTTTCAAAATCTGGCTTTAACTTTAACTGTTTCTAAACCTATGTGTACTTAGACTAAATCCCTTACTATTTGAGCCATATTTATTTATTTGCTAATTGTACAAAACTCACAAAAGTTGTTTGGCCTGGAACCACACTTGTGGATCCTGAGGGGTGCCTAACACCTTCCCCTTTGGATAATCTCAAGCCCTTACTATGTCTCTGGTTAACAACCTAGTTATAGATAAACACCTTAGGTGTCATAACGCACCTCAAACCCGTTAGGTGGTGACTCTCCTCTCTTCACTCTTCCTTAAAGGATTTGTCCAAAAAATGTCAAAAACCATGACCGATCCGAAAGGAGAGGAAAAAGAGGGGGCGCGACAGCATGACGACTCTGCTGGGGATTATAGGCTTTTACCATTACAAACCGCTTATTTTTTTGATATTTTCTCCTTTTCTTTTTTCCCCCTCTATGTGCAATTAATTTTTTATCTCTTTCAAATATTTATTCCTTCCAAAAGGCAAAACTGACATATTTCTTTAGTTTCCTTTGTAACCGCTTTAAATCATAACTGTTGTATTTACCGCTTTCCTAACGTGCAAATGCATGACAACATGTTTTTAATGCTTATTTATTATTGCATAATCATGCTCAACATTCATACTCTACTCGTGCCAAATAAAATACTATAGCAACGTTTGATGAGTGATTGCGTTCTTCCTATATTATTACCCCCTAAATTCGAAAAGGCTTATTTGCGATAAAACTAGTCGATCAGCGGTGCAGTGACGGTTCCGTGCCTTTCCCCCTTGAGTTGTCCGCTCGAGGTACCAGTCTAAAACCCCATAGAAACCTTACTCCGTTATGATGCATCATGGTCAAACCTAGCCAGGATAAAGTGTGGTCTTCACGATAGCTTTTAAGATTTCTTTATCCAAAAGTCCACTGGATTTCCCTAAACCCAAACAGACATCATCACGTTCTGTGCATTTATTTGGAGAACTAAATGCTTTATGCTAATTGTTGATGTTAAATAGTCGAGTCTGATGGATGTTAGGGTCTAATCCTGTTTGCCTTGCAGAAATATGAGGCACGAAGTCCCCATATTCGGCATGGTCTCCAATATCCATCCAAGATTGCTAAGTTGGTGGGACGATTTGCATTCTAGTGACAAAACTCTCATCAGAAAATACTTGGGAAATCTACCATCTCTCCTAGAAATCCAGCCTGACAACATGATAATAGAGGCTGCCACCCTGTTCTGGGATTGTGAAAGGTCCGTGCTCCGCTTTGGGGACATTGAAATGACACCTTTGCTGGAGGAAATAGGAGGACTGGCTGGCCTAGTATGGTAAACCCCGGGGTTGCTAATGCTTGAGAACCGCACATGCAAAGGTTTCCTCATAATGATGAGTCTGAGGAAGAATGCACAACTGGTATGCTTAAAGGAGTCATACATCCCTTTTGACTATTTATATGAAAGGTACGGCCACATCAAATCATACCATACCTACCACGACTAGTTTGCCATCACATCCCTGGGACACATCCATCGTAGAGTATTCGTCTTCATGTTTTGCTTCTTGGGTCTGATTGTGTTTCCAATGAAGAAGGCGAGAATCCACACTAGACTAACCATGGTAACCAAGACACTAATGGAAGGAATTGGTGGGTGAAACTTCAGCATTGTGCCCATGATCATTGCAGACATATATCGAGCCTTGGAAAAGTGTCAACGAGGGGCAAGACACTTCGAAGGCTGCAATCTACTACTTCAGCTTTGGCTCATGGAACATATCCAAAAGGGCAAACACCGACAAGAAATTCATCGAAGGGTCTGGGATGACCACATCTCTTTCCACCATCCAAAGCGAATGAATTACATCCCCGACATGTTTGCTCAGCCTGAGAATGCCA
The DNA here is from genome assembly GCA_005239525.1 of Nicotiana knightiana. Classification (NCBI taxonomy): domain Eukaryota; kingdom Viridiplantae; phylum Streptophyta; class Magnoliopsida; order Solanales; family Solanaceae; genus Nicotiana; species Nicotiana knightiana. The sequence goes on along the minus strand of ML410016.1, from coordinate 13,351 downwards.
AAGGATGGGTCGAGCTCTTTGATAATCTGACTGAAGAACAGGTTCAGTGGATGTTCGAGTGGTTTCCTACAGAGGAGTTCATCGCCCGTTCCAGAGATGCACCATTCCTGATACTGATTGGCATAAGAGGAAAATACCCTTACGTCCCTCTTCGAGTTATGAGGAAAGTGGGTAGGAAGCAAGTCATACTCAAGGTCGACAAGATGAGTCATCTTCGAGCTGACTTCCAAAATGAAGATAGTCCTCACAAGTGCCAAGCCAAGCACATGTGGCACTGCAAGATTGTAATGGAGAAGGACACCATCAAGCCAGAAAGATATCATGTCGGTTGTACCCCTTTCTATCCTAGTTGGTTGGCAGAAAATCGGAGTGCTCTGAGCGAGCCAGGGTTCGTTCAGGGCCATAGGGTTATAGATGAAAAGGCCGAGGCACAAGTCAAATACAACCAGCTGCGCAAGAGGATCCGTGAGGGTGAGGATGAGCACCGCGAATTACATGAGTCTAGCAAGAAACTGGTCGAGGAATGGAAAGATATGGCTACAACACCAACAAAATGTTAGGGTATTTGGAGCGAGGCATAGTGGAGCTGGAGGAAAAATTTCTCAAAAGGGTTGAAGACTGTCAAAAGGCTGAAGGGACCGAAGGAGGACATCTAGCCAGAGCATACCTGTTGTTGGGACTTCGCAAGTTGGGGAAACTGTACGAGGGAAGCAAGAATGCCGAGTCTGGGGAAGGTCCTTCTGGGACCAAGTAGATAGGAACGTCTTTCTTTTACTTTATCAATGTAATAAGGCCAATGGCCATTAGTGACCTTTACTTCCTGTTTATTTAGTGTCGTTTTGGGATTCGTCTATTTTCTTATCAATAAAATGAGGCATTTAGCATCTTAAGTTCTCCAAATCAATTTGTCGCTAGGCCTACCTCGGGCACAAAAGAGGTCCCCAAATTAGGACGCGCTTTACATTCCCGCACTATGTGTTTAAATACCGCAATACTTTTCATAATCCTCACTGACTTGGCTACCTTTTGTTTTTGTTTTCCTCTTTCTTTATTTATTTATTCCCCTCCCCAAAGGTTAGTTCGTGCGCTCTGGCATCATCATCCTATCTTACAAGATCCTGGGACCCTCCACCCTCTCCTCCTCTTAGTCCTCCCAAAGGCAAGAACAAAGGCAAAAAGAAAATGGAAGATTCAGGCAACAACAGAACTGAGAATGTGGTTGAACGGGTAGAGGCCACAGATGGCCAGGTATTCGGATTTAGAATGAAACTGTGTTGCAACTGGAACGGAAGTTGTCAAAGTTTCAAGAAGAGCTTGATCAAGTTTGAAATCTAGCAAACCTGCCATTCTCCCTCAACGTCCCAGACGTCAACATCCAGAATCCTACACCTCCTCAAAACATACCAAAGCAGCAAAATCATCCCACAGCTCATCATCACACCACCCCACCAAAGAACCAAACTCTTCCAGCACAATGCAATGCCTGCCATACTCCAAATAACACTCCACTGCTTATCCCAGAACCTCAGAACTCCACAAATGAACATTTCCACACTCATGCACCATGCCACCATAACAATCCCATCTACGTGGAGACCATGCCACACTCCACTCCCCCTATCGAGTCTGACGAAAAGGACCTGCTTATCAAGAACTTGGCCGAGGAACTTAGGAAGCTGACCAGCCGGGTTCAAGGCGTCGAGGGAATCAAGGGAGTTGAAGGGTTGAACTATGAAGACCTCTGCATACAACCCGATGTCGAACTGCCCGAGGGATACAAACCTCCTAAGTTTGAAATGTTTGATGGTACAGGTGAGCCAAGGGTCCATCTGAGAACTTATTGTGACAAGCTGGTTGGAGTAAGGAAGGATGAAAGGATCCGCATGAAGCTGTTCATGAGGAGCTTGAAAGGATATGCGTTGTCTTGGTACATCAGTCAAGATCCCAAGAAATGTTCGAATTGGGTGAGCATGGCATCTGACTTTATGGACAGATTCAGGTTCAACACAGAGAACGCACTAGACGTGTTCTATATTCAAAATTTGAAGAAGAAGCCCACAGAGACATTTTGCGAGTACGCTACTCGCTGGAGATCCGAAGCTACCAAGGTCAGGCCCGCCTTAGAAGAGGAACAAATGAACAAGTTCTTTGTCCAGGCTCAGGACCCGCAGTACTATGAACGATTGATGATGATCGAGAACCACAAATTCTCCGATATTATCAAGCTGGGGGAGAGAATCGAAGAGGATATTAAAAGTGGTACGGTCACGAATTTTGAAGCCTTGCAAGCTACAAATAAGGCTTTGCAGTCTGGTGGTGTGTCTAAGAAAAGAGACGCGGGAGCCGTGATGGTTGCACAAAGAACCAAACCCCACTCAAATACAAAGCTTACCCAACAAATCCACTCACATATCAACTAACTGAAAATTACCAAACACCCTCACCCTCATACCAAGCTCCACCACCCACTTATCAATCACCTCCACCACCAACTTATCAATCACCTACACCACCGGCATATCAACCTGCTTCACCCAGATACTCTCAACCCGCTCATGTCTACCACACTTACAATTATCAACCATCCCATTTCCAATCACCCCCTGCACGCCAAAACTTCCCTAGACCTCGTCCTACTTTTGATCGCAGACCTCCAAAACAGTATACCGCCATCGCTGAACCCATCGACCAGCTGTATGAGAAGCTCAAAGCTGCTGGTTATGTCACCCCCATCCTTGCTACAATCCCTGAGAATCCTTCTCAATGGGTCAAATCAAAAAAGTCATGTGCATACCACTCCGGCATGAAGGGACACACCATTGACGAATGCCGCTCTTTGAAGGACAAGATACAGTCCTTAATTGACAACAAGGTCATCGTGCAAAAGGAAATCTTCTCCAAATGTCCGCAACAATCCTCTTCCGGACCATAAGTGTGGAGGCATCCACTTGATTGAAATAGAAGATGACTGGGTCCCTGAGGGGTCAATCGGGTTGGTCGTAGAAGGCGATGACCCAAAGAAGCCAGCGGTTACTCTCAACCCAATCATAGTCCAGATTCAGTCGTGCGGATGCTGAGGTAGATATGTTCTCACCTCTCGAGTATGAAGCGGCTCCACCCACAAAGACACCGGTTCCAATTGAAGATGAGTTCGTGTTTCCGGCAAATGCACCTGCACCATTTGAGGTTTTCACCTACCACCCCAGGCACATGTTCCATTCGAATTAAGTGTAGCTGCGGAAATCACGGTGGCTATATCGACCACGCCACCTTTCTATACAAATAATATACCATGAGACTATACAGCCGAGGCGAGAAGGAAAGGCAACGTCAAGACTGAAGAAGCTGTTGCAGCGCAGGGTATGACAAGAACTGGTAGAGTCTATACCCTTGAACATCTGGCTGAATCCAGCAGGCACGCTTCCAATCGGCCTCCCATTATTGAGACAGGTCCGGACGACCTTTGGAGGAAAGTACAGGCCAAGGAATATTCGTTCATCGACCAGCTGAACAAGACGCCATCGCAAATATCCATCCTCTCTTTGCTGCAGAATTCCGATATGCACAAGAATGCTTTATTAGGTGTTGAAAGAAGCCTATGTGCCAAACAACATCACTAGTGGAGAAATAGATAATATGGTGGGCCAAGTGTTGGAGAGTCACAAGATCACTTTCCATGAGGACGAGCTCCGTCCTAAAGGGTTGGGCCATAACAAAGCACTGCACATCACTGTGCAATGTGAAGATTATTTCATCACCAGAATCCTGATCGATGGGGGATCCAGTCTTAACATCTGTCCGCTAATAACGCTCAATAAATTTGGTAAAGGGCTGCATGAGATAAAGGATGGAGCGATCAAGGTGAAAGACTTCGATGGATCTCAGAGGTCCACAATTGGTGAGATCAGCCTATGCCTGCAAATAGGGCCAACCTGGTTCGAGGTGGACTTCCAAGTGATAGATGTGCTAGTGTCCTACAATCTGTTATTGGGACGACCCTGGATCCATGCTGCTGGGGCCGTAGCATCAACGCTACATCAGGCAGTGAAGTTCGAGTGGAACCATCAAGAGGTGAGTATTCATGGTGACGGTAGCAACCCTATTTACAGTCGCCAGACTATCCCAGTGATTGAAGGAAGAAGGAAGCCAAGCGGAGAAACTTACCACCACATTGAACGGGTCAACACTATCGACAAAGACAAATGGTGGGATAGAAAGATTGCAAGTATGATGAATTGGCGAGGGTACGAGCCAGGTAAAGGGATCGCCAAGAACCTTCAGGGGATCTCCAAACCTATCAAACTCAAGAAGCACGACACCACTTTCGGTTCGGGATACAAATACACTTGGGAAGAATTCAAAAACTGGTCGCCACCATGGCACGGTCCTTATTACCCTTTGGAGCAACTAGTATCGTATCTGGAGCAGACCTTCCAACAGGCCAACATTATTTATGGATCAGACGAAGAAGAAACACTTGCAGCAATGAGGAACTTATTTCTGGAGGATAGTGATATGGATTGTTGTGTTATTCTAGAGGAGGATGGGGAGGAAGGCCCTTCCATACAGGCTGTGAGCAGAGGGACGTACCTCAAGAATTGGACTGTCAGGACAACCAAAGCTCGACGAGCCTCGGGGTAGCAAGGCTAAAATGAGCGTTATTCATTGTTTTTCCTTACAAAATGATTTCCTTTTTCGCATTTTAATTCCTGCAATAAGATCTTCAATGTTCAAAACAATCGTTCAATTAATCAAAAGCATTTTTAAATTTTTCTTATGAATCAATATTTATTGCTATCATTTTCTCTCATTACTTTACCTATAAATCATTACTATTACCCGTCTTGATGAACCGATGATTGTGACATGCAACGAGACAACACACCAAACAGATGTGGATTCAGAAGAAGATGACATACCTGACGAGATTGTCAAAGAGGTTGAGAATTTTGAGAATAGACCTAAGTCCAACCTGGACGAGACTGAAATCATCAACCTAGGAGATTCAGAAAACATCAAGGAAACACGAATCATCATTCATTTGTCATCGTCAGAAAAGAAAGAATACGCAGAACTTCTAAAAGAGTATGAGGACATATTCGCCTGGTCGTACGGCGACATGACTGGTCAAAGTACGTCTATTGTGGCTCACAAATTTCCAACCAATCCAATGTGTCCACCAGTAAAACAAAAGCTCAGGAAGTTCAAACCCGACATGAGTTTGAAAATCAAAGAAGAAGTCACTAAGCAGATCAACGCCAAGGTTCTCACTGTAGTTGAGTACCCGACATGGTTAGCTAACATTGTGCCAGTACCAAAGAAGGATGGGAAGGTCAGAGTCTGTGTCGACTACCGGGATCTCAACCGGGCTAGTCTGAAAGATGACTTCCCTTTGCCAAATATACATATCCTGATTGACAATTGCGCCAAGCATGAACTACAATCATTCGTGGATTGCTTCGCTGGTTATCATCAGATCTGGATGGATGAGGAAGATGCCGAGAAAACGACTTTCATTACACCGTGGGGAGTGTACTTCGAAGACTATCCAACAACTTCTTTCACAATGGAGGAATCCTATATAGGAGGACTCTCGATTTGCGATTATTACGCTGTGTCGATGCAAAGGAAGCATCCAAGTTGCTAGAGGAGATTCATGCTGGGACCTGTGGCCCGCATATGAACGGTTTTGTTCTGGAAAAAGAAGATACTCCGAGCTGGTTACTTTTGGATGACTATGGAAACAGACTGCATCCAGTATGTCCGAAAATGCCACCGCTGTCAGATACACGCAGATATGATAAAGATACCTCCAAACGAGCTCAACACAACAAGCTCACCATGGTTGTTCGCCGCCTGGGGCATGGACGTTATTGGACCAATCGAGCCTGCCGCCTCCAATGGACACAGGTTCATTCTGATAGCCATCGACTATTTCACCAAATGGGTCGAAGCAGCATCCTACAAAGCAGTGACTAAGAAAGTCGTGGCAGACTTTGTCTGCGACCGTATTGTTTGTCGATTCGGGATTCCTGAGTCAATCATCACCGACAATGGTTCCAATCTCAATAGTGACTTGATGAAAGCTATGTGCAAGGCTTTCAAGATCAAACACAAGAATTCCACAGCTTACAGACCTCAGATGAATGGAGCTGTAGAAGCTGCCAATAAAAACATCAAGAAGATACTAAGAAAGATGATAGAAAGGCACAAGAAGTGGCACGAGAAGTTATCATTTGCCTTATTATGATATCGCACCACAGTTTGCACCTCAATAGGGGCAACTCCCTATATGCTAGTTTATGGTACTGAGGTTGTTATTGCTGTCGAAGTTGAGAATCCATCTCTAAGAATTATACAAGAAGCTGAGCTCAACGACGCAAAATGGGTAAAGAGACGTTATGAGCAACTAGCCCTCATAGACGGAAAGAGAATGAATGCAGTCTGTCATGGTCAACTCTATCAGAACAGAATGACCCGAGCCTTCAACAAAAGAGTCAAGCCTAGATAGTTCACACCGGGGCAATTGGTGTTGAAGAAGATCTTTCCACATCAAGACGAAGCCAAAGGGAAGTTCTCTCCCAACTAGCAGGGTCCGTACATGGTTCACCGGGTACTGACAGGAGGAGCACTTATACTCGCAGAAATGGACGGAGAAGTCTGGCCAAAGCCAATCAATTCAGACGCATTCAAATGCTACTATGTGTAATCTTTATGCTTTCTCAATTATGTAAATTGAACTACGCATGACCTGATTCCTGTTTAAGAGGGGATATGTAGGCAGCCCTATAGGTTCGTCACAATTCAATAAAAAATTCATTTTACCCCGCAATTTGAAACTGGGGCAGAATTTTGAGAAGGACCCTAAAAATTCTGAAGCAAGTTCAGTCAATCGCCGCACGAGCAACAACCAGAAGCATTCATCCATCCAACTGGGGTAGAAATTTGAGGAGGAAATCAACCACTCGTCGCACGAGAAACAGTCAGAGACATTCACCCATCAAACTGGGGAAGAATTTTGAGGAGGACCCTCAAAATTCCGTAGCCGGAGAGGTTGAAATGTCCTGAGCCATGTCACGGTCGTCGGTTCATCCCAAAATTATTTTTTAATTATTCATTATGCTTTTACAAAATCATGCATGTTAGTTTTTGAAACAGCTTTATTTAGCAATGCTACCCCAATAATACAGACAATATCATCAGATCGAGCCCAGCAAGTCAAGAAAAGCCAGTGGGGATACGAACTAACCCCCACATTTATAGAACTCACGATCTTTCTTTGGTTGCAGGAACTAAGGTTGAAAAATCCCTAAACGAACTGTCTGCCTAGGGGAAAACATTGTCCAAAATAAAACTCTCAAAACTACTGCACTTGTCGACGTTCGCACATGCCTCAATGCTCCGCAGTCGCAATGATCTCAATAATCACAATGTCGCAATTCATCACCAGCTAAGAATTCCTACTGTCATTTTATTTCTTGCATAAGGCTACCTTTCTGCCTTCCGAGGTTAAGCTCTATCTCCATCTACATTTTGCATAAGGCTACTATTTTGCCTTCTGAGGTTAAGCTCTACCTCTATCTTCATCATTGCATAAGGCTACCATTATGCCTTCCGAGGATAAACGCCGTCTCCCTATGCATTTGTATCTTTGCATAAGGCTACCATTCCGCCTTCCGAGGTTAAGCTCTACCTCTATCTACATCATTACATAAGGCTACCATTCTGCCTTCCGAGACTAAACATTGTCTCCATCTGCATTTGCATCTTTGCATAAGGCTACCATTCTGCCTTCCAAGGTTAAGCTCTACCTCCATCTACATCATTGCATAAGGCTACCATTCTGCCTTCCGAGACTAAGCAGTGTCTCCATCTGCATTGCATAAGGCTACCATTCTGCCTTCCGGGGCTAAGCTTTACCTCCAATTTACCTTTCGAGACTAACCGCTCTCTCAAGCACTATTTACTTCACTTTCCTTTCGGGCTAAGCTTTGTCGTTTTATTCGCAAGACTAAGCTCTATCTTTTCATCATCATTCTATTGCATCTGCATGGGCTGAAATATCGCCAACTCATCCAATGGCATCAACGTTCGGAGGCACCATTTTCATGGTTCGAGAACACCATTCCATGGCCTGAGGATCTCTTTCAACCTTTGCATATCATTATTCAAAGGCTTCATGGTTCGGAGGCACCATCCTCATGGCTCGGGAACATCATTTTCATGGCCTACGAATCTTGCATCAAGCAATTCATAGCCCAGGACATCATGGTCTAAGGACGTCATCCTTAACCGTCCGAAGACATCATTCATGGTCCAACGGGAATTTGCATCATGTTTAAATTACGCACAATATATGCTTGTATTATTTATTTGCAGGTAATCCAGTGAGCAAACTGCCATCCCGGCAGGAGCGGTTCCGCTCCAGTTCTCCTAAACACCTCGTAAGCTGCTTATTCAATCAGTCCCAAATGTTGCGTCCGTTCTTGTAAGAAACTTCATCGGTATACTTCACCGATGACTTCTGAACTACATACGTCCTGATTTCTGTAAAACCAGGGATATGTAGGCAACTCAGAAATCAGGGTGCCACCTAAAACTCTTCAAAACCTTTCGCTCGGTCAAAATTAGCCATCATATCTTTACACGACAACTCCTTCATCCTTCCCGGGTAAAGAGTGGCAGCTGTTGGTACCCAAATTTTTTCCTCAAACTATTTTAAAAATTGCATATGTGCCTTCAAAATTACTTTTTATAATAACTGGTATTTTTCCATAATTTTTCATATTTTATTAATTTCTTTTCCAATTTATTCAGTATTTTAAATTCAATGATTATTCATAAATTATATTACAAATAATTTCAAAATATTTCCCAGCTCAATACATCATTTTTAATCCTATTAGGATTTAATTATTTCATAAATTAGCCAATTTGGTATTATTTAATTATAACTACAGTAATTTTACAACTATAGCCTAATTGTATATTTATACCATTTTAAATCACTAATTAGTCATTTTATATTTTAATACTATCTAATTACCTTAATTTCATTTATTTAGCCTCAATTTCATTTTTTTTATTATTTACATAATTATTAGCTATTTCTTATTAACTATTTATCTATTTTAGTGGGTATTGAACAAGTAGCCATTTTAATTTCAATTTCAGCCTAGTTCAATTTAACCCCAACCCAATTAAAACCAGCCCAATACCCAGGCCCCACCTCTAAGCTTGCCCGACCCAATTCCCTTTTTAATCTAGACCGTTGATCATTTCTGATCATCGGACCAGATTAATCCTTACCTTAATTAGACCTAACGACTACCCCCCTTCCCCTCATTCACTCCTCTCACACTCTTTCTCTGTCTCTCCGGGTCTCTCTAGAGACTTCTGGTCTCTTCACCTCCGATGAGGTATATTCATCTCCTCCAGCCATCTTCTCGCCGGAAACCTTGAAGGTCTCACCTCCTAGCGTCTTTATATCTCCATCCCTTACGCTTGTGTCACCGCTAAGGTCTCTCAGGTGAACCAGAGGCGGTTCAACTCTTCTATCCGGTTTCATGCCATTTTCTCCGGCCATCTATGGTTGGTCGAGTAATATCTACCCCTTTCCAGCCAAATACCGGTAATATCTCTAAGTTTCTTCTTCTTTTTTTGGGTTCTCCTAGAAACCCTAATTTCGAACCTTCTGATCTTTCTAGATCTGTAACAGATCTATGTGTATCTCAAGGTTTTCACATGTTTTTCTCAAAAAATCTCTTTGTTTTCAAACGATTTCCTCCCTTTCAATACTAGGGTTTCTTAACCCCTTTCAAAAACGATTCTTGTACCGATTTTAAGTACTTTCTACTGTGTTTAAATGATTCTCTTATGTTTTTCTTTCTATCTGAATTATTATGCTAAAAAGCCCTAATTTTTTGGCCGTCTCTGATAATATGTTCGTTCAATCTTTACGTGTGCCTGTTTCTTATGAAACGATCTGTGCTTTTTGTGATTTTTACCTTATTTGCCTTGTTAGGGTTTCAGATTCTTGTCTATCCAGCTTTGATACGTACTATGCTCTAGTTTGAATCCCTGATTTTGTGTGATTCTTACTTTACCTAGGGTTTTCTGATTCTTGATTAACATATGTTATTCCAGTATTATTTGATTAAGGCTTTATTAATTTTTCTACTCTATGGCCTTTACTGATTTTGATTTCCCTCTAAAACTGGGATATTTCCCTTTGAATGATACCTCTGTACTGATTTTCGAATTGTTTCCTTGTTTGTGTGATACTTTCCTTAGTTAGCATTGAGTCCCTATGATTTTCAATCCCATCCGTGATTCTTGTGACTACTTTTCAGAAATAAATTGTGTTATACCCTATTTATGTGCACGAATATGCTGCTGATTGTTTGACATATGCTCTCCCTAACTATTGTTATGAACCTAGACATAATTGCTTGCTACATGCCTTATTACTCTTATTATAGTAATAATTATCTTATGACTGGTTTTTTCCTTATGTGACACCAAGTATGACCATTTGAATTATGACTCCTTAATTAAAGGGAGTCTGGGTCTGTGATTGATTCTAATTGAATCTGATTTCCATTGATTGATTAATCAGTACTTATTACCTTATTTTCCACTCGTTTTGAAAATCTATAAATACTTCACTCTTTCTTTAGCATAACACAGTTCAAGCTCGCCCTCTCACACACAAACATACTCTGTTCTGAACTTTTCTTTCTCTCTTGTTGTTTGCTTGCTACTCCGTCGGCTAAAAGCCAAGACTGAGTAACTCTATTACTCTACTTGCTCTACTGTGCCACTGTTCTATTTGCATTACTGCTCTACTGGTCTATATTGTTCTATACATTGCCGCTCTCCTTCTCTGCACACTAATGCTCCTTTACTCTGCACTTACTTCATCATCTAACTGGTATGTTCTCAGTTTATTTTTAATGTTTCCAAAACAACATGCTTCAGTATGCATTATAGTTCCTTTTATTCCTATTATGTGTCTACTTATTGTTTTATTGCTTACCCTGCAACTAGCATGCCTACTTATTAAACTATATATATGGTTACTCTCTAGTTAAGCATGTTTATTGCTTTCTATATGTCCCATTAAAATTTTGCCCTATCCCCTGACCCCAATACATGATAAGCATGTGGTTCTGAACATAGTGTGTACTCTAACACCCCTCAACCTGATGCTATTTGGATCCTTATGTGAATCCTTGTAAAGGACTATGCTGTGACAGTTTAAGTCTTGTAATATTTTTCTGAGGTGTACTTGTGTGCAAACCTGTTCCTATGTGCTTCATACTTGTCCCCAATCCCTTATCTCCCTGCTTGTGGTTGCTGAACTTGTCTTAATTCCTGTTTATTATTCTGTCTATGTTGTTTGAGTATGTTGGTTGTGCTACTGCCTTACCCTTTTCAAGCTAATTTTCATTAAACCTCTCTCTTTCTCAAAACTGTTTTAAAACTGTTCTTACTCACTATGAGCACTTCCACTATACTCTTAGACATTAGGTCCTGCCCCTTTTGTGTGAGCATTGCCTTGGGACCCTTGAGCTCCCTCTGAACTTTGACACACAAGAGTTGGCCTTTCCACACTGCACTTACTCCATCTTGGCTATGAAATATGGGTGTGAGCACTGCTCGGGATCCCTTGAGATCCTTAGGGAAATTTGACACACCTGGACCATGTGAAGGGTTATGAACCAATGGCATTTGAGGATCTGGAAACTTGGGCCTACAATGGAAGGCTCCCCATAGTTAACTTCTTCTTTACCTTTTATTTATGTAATTCTTATTCAGAGGTTTGTAATAATTTGTAAAAATGATTTTTGGGTTGGATAGTGGAAATGGGTGGGGATATGCATACTATAACTGTTAAAAGGGTAGAAACCATGCTTTTAGGCTTTATTCCCTACTTGCGCAATAGAAACCATGCTTAGGACTCATTTGTGCCAAATCATGCATTAGATATCATGTTTCCTAGGCTTTATGATTACTGTTTCAGCATGTCATCACTCCTTGCCTTCACTTAGAAATCCTGATAGGATCAGTAATAACAAAAAAAACTGTTACCATTTGATTATGTCCATGCATTCTGAAAAAATATAGTCTAGATCATGCCTTAGAAAAAATGTGTTAACAAATATGCAATCATGCTATACACATAGAGATCCTGTTCTAGGTAAAAAATGATTAAAATCTGTCACTTGTGCTATTCCTGAAGTTGTGCATAATGTTTTGATCTTGCATCCATTTAGAAAAATCATGTTTAAGTTATCATGTTGCATTAGAAATCATGACTTAGGGTCATACTTACTTAAATCACAGCTAGTTTAAATATACATGTCTAAAACAGTCCATGTTCTAATAAGCTGGAAATCAGTCTTTGGTAAACACTTAGAATCACATTCTATTAGGATTGGTAATTTGAAACCCTTTTAATAAAGTTGTACCCTTTTAATAAATCAGTTACAAGGAATAAAACTAGATCTTTCTTTGTGATCATGTTTAACTACCAGCATGTTAAAATCAGTAGGCAAGCCTGACTAGGACTCCCTCTCTGAGTTATGACAAATCTGATCCTGCTATTGTCATTTAGATATCATGCTTAGGAACTGAAACTGGATCCAAATTTGTGTATGAGGCATGTTGTGTATGTGCAATATATGTGGAGGTATACTTGAGCCCCTTAATTGCTTTCCATGTTCTTCCCTTATGTGCAGTCCTACCTGTTTTGTTATCTGTCGCCCTAGAATTTTTACCTTTAAAACCTGAGGGTCTACCTAGCACCTCCCTTTAGTATAGGAGTCCTAATTTCCTCCGGGACTAATAGGAAGGGATGAGTAACAACATGCAATAGAGTTCGTGACCAACACACGCTTTAATTACCTTCACGGGGTGGGAAATGGTAGAATATGGATATGATGACCAGTGCGCTAATACCACGTGTAGCCCCTCTTCGAAGAGTTTCATACCGGGTATTGCATTGATGTGATCCATATTATAAATAAACCTAGGAACCCCTTTATTCCCATAAACATGCTTAGATTGTAATTCTCTTCAAAATCTGGCTTTAGCTTTAACTGTTTCTAAACCTATGTGTACTTAGACTAAATCCCCTACTATTTGAGCCATATTTGTTTATTTGCTAATTGTACAAAATTAACAAAATTGTTTTGGCCGGGAACCACACTTGTGGATCCTGAGGGGTGCCTGCATAAGCCCCCATTGGTTGTGTCAACGATGTGCACGTGTTGTTTCTATCCCAATTCTTCTACCCTCTTAGTAAGGATACTCATTTGTGTTATCAAGGTGGCCACGTTCTTTGCAA
>ML410014.1:61523-76114 GCA_005239525.1 Nicotiana knightiana | reverse complement strand
GGTCTGGCTCTACCAATCCCCAGTCTTTTATATATGGCCAGTGGCATCAGATTCATGCTGGCCCCCAAGTCACATAGAGCTTTGGCGAAAGAGAAGTTGCCAATGGTACAAGGAATTGTAAAACTCCCTGGGTCCGACAGCTTTTCAGCAATAGGATGTGTCACCACCGCACTACAAGTCTGAGTAAGGGTGACAGTAGCTAGATCTTGGAAGTCAAATTTTCTGGACATCAATTCCTTCATCATTTTAGCATACCCAGAAATTTCTTTCAATGCATCAATCAATGGAATATTTACTTGTATCTGCTTTAGCATGTCGAAGAACTTCTTGTGTTATGATGACTTTATTGGGGAAAAATTCGAAAACTCGAAAATCCAGAAAAAATCGAAAAATCGAAAATTGAAAAACCCGACTTTACTAATTTAATTTGGTTTATATATTTAAGAATCCGACATCATTAATTTAATTTGATAAATTAAAAAATTTAAATTAACCCGACATATATAACCAGACAAAATTATCCAAATCGGATATTACAATGGTAAATAAAATAGTGAGTAAAGCGACTCAAATGGACGGAGGTGAGGATAAATTCATGAAAAAGACATCAGACAAGCTTAGGCAAACAAGTGACTACTAAAGTTGGTGGGATTCCCTCAAAAAGATTTTGGACGGAAGTTGGAATGACACAGAGCTACTAAATGCTGTTTAAAAAGGCAAAGGAAATAAAATGTGATAACGATCGGTACTCTATTAGACAGTGTTATTTCTATTCTAAGACTCAAAATATCGTCCATAATTCTAACAATATACTCTAATATTTAATATATTTATACTAGTTAAAGATCATGTAAGCCCAATGTTAATTAGTTTTCAATGCCTACTTTTTTTATTGTTCGATTCTCCACCGACATTCATATTTTTACCTTAGAGTGGTCCAAAATATGTGACCCTTTTTTAACGAGCAACGCATTTCCTATATTGTAACGGCCGGACTTGTTATTTTTAAGAATTAACGCCCCGTTCAACGACTTAAGGTCCGAGCAATTTCGTAATATATATTATAACTTGCACTCGCGGTCGAGTTTGGTTTTCGAAAGATTCAGAATTAAATTGAAAGAATAATTCTTATTTTAGAAGCAAAAATAAAAAGAGTTTACCGGAGAGCTGACTTTTGAGCAAACGGTTCCAGAATGAAATTTTTATGATGTTAATAGCTTCGTATTGTGATTTCGGATTTAAGGTATGTACATATTTCGATTTGAAAGTCCGTAGGTCAATTCGGCACATTTCAGCGATAAGTTGGAAAATGAAGTTCTTGAAATATTCACAAGTCGATAACCAGGTCGGATATCGATTCCGGAATCCTGAACAACTCCATTACGTCATTTTATGACTGGTGCAAAAAATTTGAAGTCATTTCGGATTGAATTGATACGTTTCGGTGCAAAATATAGAAGTTGGAAGGTTTGAAAACTCATAATTTGATTTGATACGGAATTCGTAATTTCGACGTTGTTTGACGTGGTTTGAAGCCTCGACCAAGTTTGTATTGTATTTTGGGACATGCTGGTATAACTGGTTAAGATCCCGAGGGCCTCGGGTGGGGTTCGAAAGGTTAACGGATTGGATTTCGGACCAAGGGAGCTGCTGAAATTTCCTGTTGCTGAAGCTGTTTCTGGCAGCAACTGGTTTCTCCGCTTCTGCGAGAATATTGTCGCAGGAGCGACAGGAAAGAAGCTGGGCTGGGTGGGCTGGACGTTGATCGCAGAAGCGGACCAGTTGAGCGCACCTGCGACATCGCAGGTGCGATGTTAGCACTGCAGAGGCGAAATAGAAGCGCAGAAGCACACATTTGGACGCACCTGCGATCCTCGCAGAAGTGGAAAGGCTTCCGCAAGTGAGATTTTGGTTGGACAGTGTGCCACCGCTGATGCACAAATAAGTCCGCAGAAGCGGAGCTGGACAGAACATTTAGGACCAAAAATCAGTCATTTCGCCATTTCGTTTTTGAATTTTTGGAGCTCGGTTTTGGGGCGATTTTGGAGGAATTCTTCACGACTTGACTTGGGTAAGTGTCCTATATCCGAAAGTGATTATATTTCATAAATTCATGGTTATATTCATCGTTTAATTCATATTTAAATGGAAGAAATCAAGATTTTTGCAAAACTATTCAAGAACAAAAATTTAAGATTTGGAGGTCGAGTTGTTATCAGAATTTGATCAAATTGGTATGGTTGAACTCGTGTCGCAATGGGTATTCAAATTTCATGAAAATTATGTCAGGTTCCGCGAAGCGGACCCCGCGTTGGCTTTTGGTTATTTTTTGAATGTGAAATTTTAACTCGACATTTTATTATCCGGAATTGTTCCAATGAATTTTAATGAAGTTATATAAATTATTTGGATAGATTTGAGCCGTCCAGAGGTCATTTTGCGCAAGAAGGCTATTTTGGAATACCAGCATACTTCAAAAAGGTAAGTATCTTATCTAACCTTGTGTGGGGAAAATCCTCCTTAGGATTTGGTACTGTTGTGATATTTCTGTGATGTGTAGGTTCCATGTACACGAGGTGACGAGTGCGTACACAAGATGATTGTTGTAAAATTCAGTTTTTCACTGAGTAATAGCCTGTTGCACCTTGATTGAGTTATACTAGCATGTGTAGTTATCCCGTTTAGCCTAGTTTCGCATGTCTACGTGTTTTAAATGCTTATTTGAATTATGTGCAACACGTTTAGTTGAATTTCTGCCAGTACTTGATTTGTATCAACCTTAGCTGTAGAATTCTTGTTGTTAATTGCTTTCCCCATCGATTTGAGCTGTGTGTTTACTTTTGGGACTACGAAGCGGTATCTCGGGAGATCCCCCTGCATATTTACTTTTGGGACTACGAGGCGGTACCTTGGGAGATCCCCTATGCATATTTACTTTTGGGTCTACGAGGCGGTACCTCGGGAGATCCCCCTGCATATTTACTTTTGGGACTACGAGGCGGTACCTCGGGAGATCCCCCTGCACATTTACTTTTGGGACTATGAGGCGGTACCTCGGGAGATTCTCCTGTACATTTACTTTTGAGACTACGGGGCGGTACCTCGGGAGATGTCCTTGCATATTTACTTTTAGAACTACGAGACGTATCTCAGGAGATCCCCTGTTGTGTATTTACATTTGGGACTACGAGGCGCTACCTCGAGAGTGCCCCTGTTGTTTACCTCTATTTGTTGTGTTGATTTCTTTCTGTAATTTCTCATTGTTCACTTCTCAGTCATTTCATTATATTATTAAGTCTTCTGCCTTGTGAAACGTCCGCGCATTTGTGATAAAATGTGGGCACGAGGTGCCGCGAGTAAATGATGATAATATTGGCACGTGAGTTGTCCGTGCGATTGTGATAGAGATATGTGCACGAGGTGCCATGGACATATGAAAGTGGGCTGAGACCCGTAATTTTTATGATTTTGAGATGAGGTGTCACATGGTGACTTTTACTTGAAAAGCATTATATTCGAAAGATTTTATTTGGAGAATAATATTCGAAAGATATTTATTTGAAGGAATTATATTCGAAAGAGTTTATTTGAAAGAATTATATTTGAAATTTTTTTATTTGGAGAATTATATTCGAAAGATATTTATTTGAAGAATTATATTCGAAAGATATTTTATTTGAAAGGATTATATTCGAGAGAGTTTATTTGAAAGAATTATATTTGAAAGATATTTATTTGAAGGAATTATATTCGAAAGATATTTATTTAAAAAAATTGTATTCGAAAGATATTTACTTGACAAAATTATATTCGTAAGATATTCATTTGAATGGGTTATATTCTAAAGATTTCTATTCGAAAAACTTGTAGATAAAAGATGTATATTTTGAAGGACTTGATTAGTTGGTTGTGCTTGTGTCATTCTTCATTTGGGCAATATTTCTGGTGTTCTTGCTGCCTTATTGTTTGTATCACTAGTTGATTATTGTTGCTATCACTGTTACTTGTCTTATTATTTTTTTTTATGCCATACTGCACAAGTTATTTGACTAGTGAGTATCTTGACTGTACCTTGTCACTACTCCACTGAGGTTAGTCTTGATACTTACTGGGTACCGACTGTGGTGTACTCATACTACACTTCTGCATATTTTTGTGCAGAGCCAGATATTGGAGATATCGGGCTCGAATAGAGTTAGAGTGTGATCGCAAGGATTCAAGGTAGAGCTGCTTTGTCGTCGCAGTCCCTTGGAGTCTTTCTATTTTATTGTACTGTCAATTCTTATTCGAACAATATTATGTATTCAATCCTCGAGGTCATTTCATGTATTCAATTAGAGTTCGTGACTCTGTATTAGCAGCCTTGAGAGTTTTTAAAAAAAAAAATATTTTTTTCGCTTTTGGTTTCGGCACTTGTATTAAATTATATATTTTAAAAAAATGGCTTGAATTGTTATTATAATTGACTTACTTAGTCTTAGAGACTAAGTGCCATTACGACGCCTGTGGTGGGATTTTGGGTCGTGGCATATATAATATAATTCAATTAAGTTTTTAATATTCTCTTTTAAACTATGTTATAGGATTTTTTTAATGTTAAAACAAGTTAACATTTTAACAGATTATTTTTATTACACTATCATTTTTTTCCATTAACTTGATGTCACGACCCAATCTTCCCTCCGCGGGAGGTCGCGATGGCACCTAGTCTCTATGACTAGGTAAGCCTAAAATTTGCAGAATAACTACGAAAATGAAACATAAATCTAAACCATTAACAATAACAGAAATGAAATAGTTGATAGAAATGCCGCTCGACATATACAATAACAACTCTCAAAGTACATACAAAGTTTTCCCAAAACCCGGAACATCATAAGTCACAAAATTCTATGAATTTATTATCTGCTCTATACATCAGTATTTAGAAGTTGTAGAATAAGAACTGCACAAAAATATACATGGGGACTCTTAGGTCTACGGACGCGGCAGATGTACCTCGAAGTCTCCGTAGCAGCAGCATGTACATGACTAATAACGTGGCTGGAATGATGTACCTGGATCTGCACACAAAAACATGTGCAGAAGAGTAACACGAGTACACCATAATGGTATCCAGTAAATGCCAAGCCTAACCTCGATCGAGCAGTGACGAGGTCAGGTCAGGTCCACCGGTAAATAATAAATGAGGCAGAAAAATACAGTATACTAATAGACTAGAATTAAGCAAAAGGAAATGCAACAACTAATAGTTCAACAAATAGAGTGTACAACAGGGGATCTCCCGAGATACTGTCTCGTAGTCCCAAAATAAATATGCATGGAGAACTCCCTAGGTACAACCTCATAGTCTCAAAAGTAAATGTACAGGTAGAACTCCCGAGGTACCGCCTCGTAGTCTCAAAAGTAAATATGCAGGGGAATCTCCCGGGATACCGTCCCGTAGTCCCAAAGTAAATACACAGTCCAAACAAATGAAGATAACAGTTACATCAAGAGAATCTACAGTTTAGACTAAGTACAAGTCAAGAAAAGAAGTAGAAATTCACTAAGCATGCTGCAAAGAGTTCAGTTAAGCCTTTAAGACACGTAGACATGTTATTTTAGGCTAACATGATAACTACACATGCTAGTATACTAAATTAGGATGAAAACAGGTAATTACTCAGTAAAGATCAGGTTTTTGCAATAAATATCCCGTGTACGCACTCGTCACCTCGCATACACAGCGCTCACATATCATATCAGCACCAAATCCTAAGGGGATTTCGCCCACACAAGGTTAGGCATGCCACTTACCTCGAACCAAGCTCAATCAATCGGTAGCAATGCTTTTCCCACGAATATCCAACTCCGAATGGCCCAAATCTATCCAAAATCAATTACATACCATAAATATATCTGTAAGAAACTAATCTAATCAACGAAATCTATCGACCCAAAAGCTTCACCGGGCCCATGTCTCGGAATCGGGTAAAAATCATAAAATATGAACACATTCACTCACGAGTCCAACCATACAAGCATTACTCGAATTCGACCTTAAATCGCCTTTCAAAACTTGAAATTTTAGTCTATGAAGTTTCTACCATTTCCCCCCAAATTTACAACTCAAATCCCGAATAAGATGATAAAAATAACAATAGGTTCATGAAATATAGTCTAATCCGGGTTAGAATCACTTACCCCAACAATCTCCTAAAATAAATCTCGAAAAATCGCCTCACACTGTCACGACTCTAAATCTAAACTGGCCGTGACAGCGCATATCGTGATACTAGTCTAGCCAGTTCACTGAAAATAACATAATGATTTTCTATTTAATACATCAAATATCTGAATTTTTCATAATAATTCTGTTTCTTAAGCATTTCAAAACAATAAAAATGATTAGAACATCTAAACACAGCCCCAACATCTGGAGTCAACCGTCATGAGCATCTAAGAGGTGATACAGTCTAATACAAATCCTCTACTACAACAAGTCTGGGAAGTAAAGAAAAATGACAGAGTAGGAAGGAGAAAGAGTAGGCTGCGGACGTTGAGCAGCTGCCTCACAATCTCCGAACAATGCTCCAAATGAGGTAGTTCAACTATCGCTCTGCCCCGGTACCTGAATCTGCACACAAGGTGCAGGGAGTAACGTGAGTACGCCAACTCAGTAAGTAACCAAAGTATCTAAGAACTTGAGTGCAGTGACGAGCATTTAAACTTTATAGTTTCATAAAAATAAGTACCAGTAAAGGTAATAGATCAAGTCAAAAGTCCACATTTACCAAAGATTTCACAAAACTCCAGTTTTTTCGTTTAAACTGTATAAAACATCAGTCAACATTTATCAAAGAGTCTCAGTGCAAAAAAGTGGAAACAGTAGTTTCATAAAAATATCAGCCACTCGGGCACAGTGTCACTCACAAATAAAGCCTCTCGGGCAAGCCTCTCAGTCACTCGTGACTCTACTCTCATGAATCAATGCTCACACTCAGCACTCTCACTCATCAGGTACCAAATAACAACTGCTGCAGCGTGCAGCCCGATCCAATACATATATATATTGCTATGACGTGCAGCCCGATCCATATAACATACGCTGCAGTGTGTAGCCCGATCCATATAATAGTCGACTACGCCCACTGGGGGTGTATAGACTCCGGAGGGGTTCCTACAGCCCAAGTGCTATATTGTTGCAGCGTGCAGCCCGATCCAATATGTATATTGTTGCGGCATACAACCCGATCCATACATAATATATATTGTTGCGGCGTGCAACCCGATCCATATGTAATATATAATATATATATTGCTGTGGCGTGCAACCCGATCCATAAATATCCTCACATACTCGGCTCTCGGCCTCACTCAGTCATCCTCACTAGCCACTCAGGCAATTCATCTCAACTCACGGGACTCAGCCCAAAATACCTCTCAGAATTTCAAAACAGTGTGATAACAGTGAAAATAACAACAAGTGGTAAACATGACTGAGTTCACAAATGTTCTATCAAGATGGTGTGAGAACAGTGTAAAAATACCCCCGAGGGTCTAAACAGGTCGGCACAAGGCCTCAAACATGGCTTACATCCCATAAACAAGTATAAATTTCTAAAATACAGGTTATCGTAAGGTTTCAAATCGAATACGCGGCTTAATAGTCGCTACGACACTGACAAAGTCACAAGTCCCTATCGGTTCACGCTCACACGCTCGTCACCTAGCATGTGCATCACCTCATTCCCAAAACAATATAAAATACCAGGGTTTCATACCCTCAGGTCGAGAGTTACAATCGTTACTTACCTCAAAATAGTCTGAAAACTACTACGCGATGCTCTTGCCCCTCGAATCGGCTCCCAAATGCTCGAGTCTATCAAAATCAGATTAAAAACATCAAAATATGCTAGGGAGACGAAAACCATTCGTAAACTATCAAAATTAGGCACAATTCCTGGAATCGGCCAAATCTGAGCCTCGGGCCCACGTCTCAGAATTCGATAAAAATCACAAATCCGAAATCCTCATCCCCTCACGAGTCTACCCATATCAAATTTACCATAATCCGACGTCAATTGCCCCTTCAAATCATCAAAAGAAATTCTCAAATTTTCCTCCCATATTTCCCCAATTTCCACTTTAAATTTCTCAATTTACATGATAAAAATCAAGGCTAAATCATGATATTAACTCAAAAGTGATTGAAGAACACTTACCACAAGAATCCTACTGAAAATCTCTTCCCAATCCTCCTTCTCCCGAGCTTTCTAATGGGTTTTTGCAAAAATAGACTAAACCCTCGTTTTTGAACTTTAAAAAGAGTCTGCCCAGATTTTATTCTTAGCGAACGCGGCCCTAGGCATGCATTCGCATAGCACATTCAAACAGCCCCCCCGATTTAACTCTACGCGAACGCGGCTTCCAGCCCCCGAACGCGATGCACAACCTCCCCCAGACCTACACGAATGCATGGACCCAATCGCGAACGCATAGGCCAATGGGCCTGGGGGTCCTCAGACGACTCACACTCTACGTGAACGCACCATTTCCCCCGCGTTCGTGATGACCACTCTACTCACCATTTCGCGTTCGGACCCCTACGTCTGCAAACGCATAGAACAACTGGCCCCCCTTCCACAAAACACTCTATGCGAACGCGAACCACCCTCTGCAAACGCATAGAGTAAAACTCTGCAGCAAAAACACCAGCAAAACAACCAAGTTTGAAATCCAAAAATCGATCCGTTAACCACCCGAAATTCACCCGAGGCCCTCGGGACCTCAACCAAACATACCAACACATCCCAAGACCTCATTTAAACTTAGTCGAGCCTTCAAAACACCAAAAACAACGCAAAACACCAAAAACACATCAAATTCAAGCCTAGGAACTTTGAAACTTCTAAATTTCACCAAGGATGCTGAAACCATCAAAAACACATCCGATTGACCTAAAAATTTGCACACATATCCAAAATGACATTACGAACCTTCTCCAACTTCCGAAATTCCATTCTGACCCCTATAGCCTATTTTCCACTGCCGACCGAAAATCGCCAAAAACTAACTTTCACCAATTCAAGCCTAATTCTACACCGGACATCAAAACCACATTCCGAACACCCTCCTAGGTCCTAAATCACCTAACGAAGCTATCCGAGCCATATAATCTACATTTGGATGTCATTTACCAATAAGTCAACTCCCAGTTGACTTTATTAAGCCAATTTAAGAGACTAAGTGTCTCATTTCTCTCCAAAAATCGCTCCGAACCCGAGCCAACCAATATAACACTACATAATGAAGCTGAACCACATATAATGAAGCAGAAACGGGAGAAACGTGGCTATTACTCTCGGAACGACCGGCCGGGTCGTTACATCCTCCCCCACTTAAACATANGTTGATCCCACGTCACCCTATCCCATATAGGTCCGATAGCACAACACCGTTGAAATTTTGAAATCCAACCTGACCCATAAACCTTAGAACCAAGTTCCCACTTCTGAAATAATTTACAAGATCAAAATTCCACAACTATAAACTGAATAAGTCTGAACATCCAGTATCAAGCCATATCCGTGACCCCAGATGTAATCACATAATATACCCCATGACTCAAACACTCATAGCGATAACTCCTAATCACAATAGCTGCTCAAACAATAAAATACCGGTAAATAACCTCTTATCAAGGAAAGCCTCGCTTTAATACTTTCATAAGGTGCCGATGATGAAAGAAACACGTAGAAACTAGCAACCGTTCGTCCGATCAGTCGGACATGAAGTTCCCCCTTCCCAAATAGGAATTATAGCAGATTTCTAAGCCGACTCCCGATATTTATCCTTCCGACTATGCTGTAGACAATTCTGAAAGTATTCATTCTAGGTCCAATGACCTCTTCTCATCCAACACGACCACTCTGATGACATGACACATCGATACAATTTGAAGCCATAACCTGTGGAACTCGTGCACTTAATAGAAACATCCCAATGTAATCAAATTATATAAAAGATTCACACGAGGGGACCATCCCGCCATTAACAATTATTGTCACAACACTATGCTAAGAGCCTGACACTCATCGAAAAGTCAAAACACACGAATCTGACACCAAGGATCATACTCCCATATAACTCCGCTACAATGCGTGATCCCATCCACACGCTGGTCCACATGAAATACTTCGAGTCACCTTGCTCAAAATCAATAACCATGCGCAATTCGACATCAAGTACTCAAAGTGCGTTGCCATAACCACGAGGAAACCGGACGATACCATGCCACCCGAATCAGAAAGTACATAACCAATACGTCTCAATCTCCAATACCCAATTACTTACCTTACTCAAATCTAGCTATAAAGCCCAATTAGAACCGCACCATATGTGCCTATAACCAATGATCACAACTCCTCGCAACATCTAAGGGTGACTCATACATCACTCCAGAACATGAATAAACTCAATCACAATCGAATGGTACATTCCTCAACAATAGAAATTCGGAGTCAGTAATTTCCGACCCGGTGCAGAACACACACTCAAGCGGGCCTACAAATAATCCTGAATCCACTCTAGTCACCCACAACAGATAGATAACTCACCGAAAAGTTCACAATGAATGAATCATGGTACATCCTAACATCTAACTAGCTTTGCTCGCATCTTCACATTTCACTGCCACAAAATAACCTGTTTATGAGAACTCTCAGTATCGAAGTCATGAAGTGCACCAATTACTATATCTGATCTCAACTCCACCGCTTGAATACATAGCACATCCCTAATACTCAATCATTCTACGAGGGATACCCCTATAATTCTTCTGTGTCACCAAGCAACCTTGAATATCAACAATCGATCCAACAAGATAGCGTCACAATACCAATGAAGCACCCTAAACTCCACACATCGACTCTTCCAAAATATATACCCTCATCAAGCTACCCCACAATGCTATCCTCTACCTAGTCATCTGAAACTGCAAATGCTGCCTAAGAGTTTTCGGCCTTCCTTCGAGAACTAAACCGTGACCTCACACATGTAAATCTCACTCTACACGACATACTGCATACACCATGCCATCCTATGATAAACATGAGAACTTCATAATCCCTTTCCGAGCCAGAAGTAACTACGCACCCAACTGGCCAATAACTTCCCATTTGATCCCATTTAGAAGCAAAATCACTATACATCACCTGCACCTCACGCCAATAGAAAATAGGCATATCTAACCGTGGTAGAAACCATCAGGAACTATCTGAAATCCCATTTGTACAACACCAAACCGTCAGGACTGAATCCTTCTAACTCAACTAAGCTACGCAGGTCACCAAAACCCAAGAGCGTTGCTAAGAAACACCTATAAAAACTCATTACCTCATGAACACCCAAAGAACTAATCGTATCCCTTACCATGCCAATCCGACCTACTACCAATTTGTCCTATTTATCCAAGTTCCTTCTGACTTACCTGCGAATTGGTACTTCTCCTTGCCATAATACCGCAATTCTCAACCCGGACTCACCACACGAGACCGAAGCATAACACTGTACCGCCTAAGGCTCGTAAGTCGCTGAATACTCTCTCGAATATCCCCAAGAGTACCACATTCAAAATACTTAACCTGAAGAGACTTCCTGCGATCTAAAGCCATTACCTTCACCTTCTTGATACCGATATGTAGAATCCATGATGATGTAGAAATGCCACAAGTCTTGACTCCTTCCAACTTAAATCTCAGTTCTAGTCTAGAACACACATTGAAGATTCCCAATTGTTATATTCAAACTTGAATCCGTCAGAACCATTCTCGACAGTCATCCACTCTACTCAAACCTCAATTTCACCGATCAAGCAGACATAACGACCTGACCCCGTTTGCACAGAAACATACTAGGAAAGTAATCCACACACTTGAAGCAACAAGCAAATTCATACACTGCACCCACTACATATTTTTCAATTACAACTCAATCATTCAATAGAACTCACCTACCCATAGAGTACATTACAACCTGTATCGAAGAATTTCCATTACTCGGGTCATTCCCAGATTCCACCTCTGCACGTCATAACTGATCCACCAATATGCCTCGAACTGAAACCAATACAACACATAAGCGCGCAATCAACTTATCATTAACAGCCTTCCCCACTTGGCTTAAAGTCCACGATCAAAACAAACAATAACTCACAATGACCACATGCTAACACCGCCGTCATACCACAGTGATATTCAACTAAATCCTTCATAAGCTCATATCTAAATCAAAACATTTAACATCCCAAATCATCTCCAACCTCGCATTCACCATTGTAATAGCCGTGCCAACTCCCACAAGTGATCTAAACTCAAATTACAACATATTTCAATTACTGGTAAAAGAGAATTTGCTACAAAATAACATAAGGATCACACAACCTCAGGACACCCCGCGGGACATAGCCCTGCCTGCTTAGCCTCAAACTGATATCTCTCTACACACTTCCAAAGATCACAGCTATTACGCAATCGCTTTACCCTCATACATTAGAAAAACCCAATGCCGACCCTCGAGACACTGCAATAAGCGGTATAAGAACCTGAAACTGATGGAAGAACTAACACTGGAGCTGCGGCCAAAGAAATCTTGAGCTTCTGGAAGCTCTACCCACACTCGTCCGACCACATGGATACCCTCATTGGACACCACGTGTCCCAAGAGCGCTACTGAACTGAGCCCAAAGATTCACACTTGGAGAACTTTGCATAAAGCTTCTCCTCCATCAATCTTTATGATACCGTCCTCAAATACTTAGTATGCTACCCCTGGCTACGCGTATATGCCAGAGTGTCATCAATGAATATAATAACGAAGGAGTGCTAATACGACTGGAATACACCGTTAATCAAATACATGAATGCTACTGGGGCAATGATCAGCCCAAAAGACATTACAAGAACTCATAACACAATAGAAGGATCCGCTTCGCTCCACCACTGAACAATATAAGAGGTCTTCCCATACACCCACGACTCGAGGCCATATGCCAACTCCAGACAGAAGTCAAACACTCAATAGTTCTTGCTACATATTCGGCCTATCCCTTTTTGTCACAATCAAATAATATGAACACATCTCACCCTCAAATCATACTCACCACATAGACATCCAACCACAAAGTCCCGTCAATAAGGACACCAACAAACATATAAGTCCCCAAATGCACGGCTCACACAATCGAAATCTTAGCTCTCAAGCCAAGTCCTCCAGACTGGCCCATTACCAACATGCCAAAATCACATCTCATCCATGGAAGTCGCAATCCGTCGATGCATAACTGATACTAAGCGCTCTCGTGTGCGTTCGAACACATGGAAGGAATTCAAAAGTTACGCTCTTGGCTGAATAAAATGGATTCGCACGACAAGAATTCAAGAATGTGAGATTTTCCTAAGGGTTCTGCAGACTCTCGAAGATAAGTACAGACGTCTCCATACCGATCCGCAAGACTCTACTAAATCTGCTCATGAACAGTGGGTCCTATGTAACCTAGCGCTCTAATACCAACTTGTCACGACCCCAAATCTAAGATGGCCGTGATGGCACCTATCGTGATACTAGGATAGCCAATTCATTGAAAATAACATAATTATTTTCCATTTAATACATCAAATATCTGAATTTTTCATAATAATTCTGTTTCTTAAGCATTTCAAAACAATAAAAATGATCAGAACATCTAAACACAGCCCCAACATCTGGAGTCAACTGTCATGAGCATCTAAGAGGTGATACAGTCTAATACAAATACTCTACTACAACAAGTTTGGGAAGTAAAGTAAAATGACAGAGTAGGAAGGAGAAAGAGTAGGCTGCGGACGCTGAGCAGCTGCCTCACAATCTCCGAACAATTCTCCAAATGGGGTAGTTCAACTATCGCTCTACCCCGGTACCTGAATCTGCACACAAGGTGCAGGGAGTAACGTGAGTACGCCAACTTAGTAAGTAACCAAAGTATCTAAAAAATTGAGTGCAGTGACGAGCATTTAAACTTTATAGTTTCATAAAAATAAGTACCAGTAAAGGTAATAGATCAAGTCAAAAGTCCACATTTACCAAAGATTTCACAAAACTCCAGTTTTTCCGTTTAAATTGTATAAAACATTAGTCAACATTTATCAAAGACGCTCAGTGTAAAGAAAAGTGAAAACAATAGTTTCATAAAAGGATCAGCCACTCGGGGACAATGTCACTCACAAATAAAGCCTCTCGGTCAAGCCTCTCAGTCACTCGTGACTCTACTCTCATGAGTCAATGCTCACACTCAACACTCTTACTCATCAGGTACCATATTGGCTCGGGCTGCACGCCGCAGCAATATAGCGCTTGAGCTGTAGGAGCCCCTCCGGAGTCTATATAACCCCAGTGGGCGCAATCGACTATTATATGGATCGGGCTGCACACCGCAACGTATGTTATATGGATATATATATTGATGCGTCGTGCTGCCCGATCCATATAACATACGATGTGACATGCAACCCGATCCATATAATAGTCGATTGCGCTCATTGGGGGTGTACAGACTCCTGGAGGGGCTCCTT
>ML410014.1:34165-61346 GCA_005239525.1 Nicotiana knightiana | reverse complement strand
GGGGGGGGGGGGGGGTGTATAGACTCCGGAGGGGCTCCTACAGCTCAAGCTCTATATTGCTATGGCGTGCAGCCCGAGCCAATATGTATATTGCTGCAGCGTGTAGCCCGATCCATTCATAATATATATTGCTTTGGCGTGCAGCCCGATCCATATGTAATATATAATATATATATTGCTGCGGCGTGCATCCTAATCCTAACTATCCTCACATACTCGGCTCTCGGCCTCACTCAGTCATCCTCACTAGCCACTCGGGCAATTCATCTCAACTCATGGGACTCAGCCCAAAATACCTCTCAGAATTTCAAAATAGTGTGATAACAGTGAAAATAACTACAAGTGGTAAACATGATTGAGTTCACAAATGTCCTATCAAGATGGTGTGAGAATAGTGTAAAAATACCCCTGAGGGTCTAAACAGGTCGGCACAAGGCCCCAAACATGGCTTACAACCCATAAACAAGTATAAATTTCTAAAATATAGGTTATCGTAAGGTTTCAAAATGAATACGTGGCTTAATAATCCATACGGGACGGACAAAGTCACAGTCCCTATCGGTGCACACCCACACGCTCGTCACCTAGCATGTGTGTCACCTCATTCCCAAAACAATATAAAATACCGGGGTTTCATACCCTCAGGTCTAGAGTTACAATCATTACTTACCTCAAAACGGTCCGAAAATTACTCTGTGATGCTCTTGCCCCTCAAATCGGCTCCCAAATGCTCCGGGTCTATCAAAATCAGATTAAAAACATCGAAATATGCTAGGGAGATGAAACCCATTCAAAAACTATCAAAATTAGGCACAATTCCCGAAATTTGGCCAAACCTGAGCCCCGGGCCCATGTCTCGGAATTCGATAAAAATAAAAAAATGAATCCTCATTCCCTCACGAGTCTACCCATATCAAATTTACCAAAATCCGACCTCAATTGCCCCTTCAAATCATCAAAGAAATTCCCATATTTCCCCAATTTCCACTTTAAATTTCTCAATTTACATGATAAAAATCAAGGCTAAATCATGATATTAACTCAAATATGATTGAAGAACACTTACCACAAGAATCCTACTGAAAATCTCTTCCCAATCCTCCTTCTCCCGAGCTCTCTAATGGGTTTTTTAAAAATAGACTAAACCCTCATTTTTGAACCTTAAAAAGAGTCTGCCTAGATTTTACTCTTCGCGAACGCGGCCCTAGGCACGCGTTCACATAGCACATTCCAACAGCCCCCCTAATTTAACTCTACGCGAACGTGGCTTCCAGCCCGCGAACGCGATGCACAGCCTCCCCCAGACCTACGCGAACGCATGGACCCAGTCGCGAACGCATAGGCCAATGGGCCTGGGGGTCCTCAGACGACTCACACTCTACGCGAATGCACCAACTGCCCCGCGTTCTCGATGACCACTCTGTTCACCACTTTGCGTTCGCTCCCCTACGTCTGCGAACGCATAGAAAAACTGGCCCCCCTTCCACAAAATACTCTATGCGAACGCGAACCACTCTCCGCGAACGCATGGAGTAAAGCTCTACAACAAAAACACCAGCAAAACAGCCAAGTTTGAAATCCAAAAGTTGATCCATTAATTACCCGAAATTCACCCGAGGCCCTCGGGACCTCAACCAAACATACCAACACATCCCAGGACTTCATGAAAAATTATTCGAGCCTTTGAAACACCAAAAACAACGCAAAAACACCCAAAACACATCAAATTAAAGCCTAGGAACTTTGAAACTTCTAAATTTCACTAAGGATGCCGAAACCATCCAAAACACATCTGATTGAATTGAAAATTTGCACACATATCCAAAATGACATTATGAACCTTCTCCAACTTTCGTAATTCCATTCCGACCCCTATAGCCTATTTCCACTGGCGACCGGAAATCGCCAAAAACTAACTTTCGCCAATTCAAGCCTACTTCTACACCGGACATCAAAACCACATTCCGAACACACTCCTGGGCCCCAAATCACCTAATGAAGCTATATGAGCCATAAAATCTATATTCCTAGGTCGTTTACCAATAAGTCAACTCCCAATTCACTTTTCCAACTATTAAGCCAATTTAAGAGACTAAGTGTCTCATATCTCTCCAAAAATCGCTCTGAACCCGAGCCAACCAATCTAACACAACATAATGATGCTGAACCACATATAATGAAGTAGAAACGGGGGAAACGGGGCTATTAATATCGGAACGACCGGCCGGGTCGTTACACACACCGAGCTCTCAAAATCCCAAAATTGAAATGTTAATCAAACCCTTGAAATACTCTTTTTCTGCCCAGCAATCTCGCTTCTGCATGCCTATAACGACACCTGCGGAAATTCTGTCGCAGGTGTGGACTTATATTAAGTCCCCTAGGTCTGCATCTGCGATAGCAGGGCCGCACCTGCGGATCCGCTCCTGCGGCAAAGGAGTCGCACCTGCGACCCACACCGCACCTGTGCACAGTCCAACTGTAGAAGAAAGGCCGATTCTACGCACTTACCTCCGCACCTGTGAACCCATTGGGCTTCCAAATCCGGCATCTGCACCCTTTCATCTGCACGTGTGAGTCCGCACATTCGGTCTCGCCTCCGCAGGTGCGAAACACCCGAAACCAGCAATTTCTTCAACAATTGCCTAAGTCCAAATTCCATTCCGTTAAGCATCCGAAACACACCTGAGGCCCCCGAGACCTCAAACAAACATACCAACCAGTCCTAAAACACCAAACGAACTTAGTCGAGCCCTCAAATCACATCAACTAACGCTAAGAACACAATTCACCCTCCGATTCAAGCTTAATGAACTTGAAACGTCAAATTTGTACAACCGATGCCAAAACTTTTCAAACCACGTCCGATTGACCCCAAATTTTGCAGACAAGTCATATTCATCATTACGGACCTACACCAACTTCTGGAATCGGAATCTCCAAAATCAAAAAGTCCACCACCGTAAAAAAATCTCCAAAAATTTGACTTTCACCATTTCAAGGCTAATTAAGCTAAAGACCTCCAAAACATAATCCGGGCACGACCCTAAGTCCAAAAACACCCAACGGTGCTAACGGAATCGAAGAAACTCCATTCCGAAGTCGTCTTCACACAATTCCAACTACAGTCAAAATCCTAAGATTTAAGCTCTCGTTTTAGGGACTAAGTGTCCCAAAACACTCTGAAACCATAACCAACACCTCTCGGCAAGTCATATAAGCAGAAAATGAACGGGGAAAGAACTAAACAGGGGATCGGGGCTAACATTCTCAAAATGATCGGCCGGTTCGTTACACTTGATTAGATTTCTAGACTCGCTTTCAATGAATATAAACCGGTTTACCCTTAAAATCGGATAACAATTAAATTTATAAGTGGTTCTAAGGATACGTGATTTCAGTTGGCACAAATTGAGAAATATGAAAGTTGATATTATAAATTAACTGTAAGATAATACAAACCAATATAAAGCGCAGCTTGACCCTCGAGCTAGATTGCCGTCAAACCAAATAAGTGTGTAATTGAGAAGTAATAACTTAACAGCAGAGCAAGAATGCTTAATAGAGAAAATGTAAAATAGCTTTGTTATGCGTGAATGAGATGATAACAAAATAATTAGAACCCCCTTTATATAGTAGAGGAATTCTACTTATAGTATAATTCTAAATACAGAAGAAAATCCCAGGATTAGCTAAATAACAAGTCTTGATTTGATACGTGTCGAGATTTCCGCCATGATCCTTGCCCGATCACGGATATCTCGGATTTCTGTTATTCGACTCAGTAGGCTTTCTTCGATCTCGCTCAATGCCTATCCCGTTCAAATCTCGATCTCAGCTAGTCTCGATCTCAATCGATCCTCAAATTACAAGCTCGGTAATGTATCTTCATGTCATGATCCGATATAACATGGGACCGAATCTCGTCCTGTTATCCCATTCTCGATTCACCACAAAAAATTAGGTGAGCCCGATTTTGACCGTATACAGATAGTCTCCCTGTTTCTTAGGAATAAGATGATGAGAAATGACATGAATTCTTGAGCTTTAACTTTTCGGCTGCTAAAGTCATTGACTAGATCCATTATGACGTAAGCAACGTGACATAAGAGGAAGAGGTGACCGAAACATCCCATTGATACAGTTCCCCAGGCATTTAATGTGCGTTAGTCGATGGTCGGCCACTACCAACTTTGAACCGTCACCGTGAAGCCAATAAATAGACTCCTTCTCCACTCTTTCAAACTTTACTTTCAATCTCTTTCATTCTAATCCTCATATTTCATTGCATTCTTCAAAGCTTCCTATCTTCAGGTTTTTGAGTTTCATCGTTTGTTCTTTCCAAAACACCAAATAATACAATCTCTATTCTTTTTTCCCCCCAAAAATTAAATGGCTAAGACGTCAGAAACTGTTCCACAGAAAGAAACCGCTTCCTCATCTCGTTTGACCGGCGAGAAAACAACGACGGAGCCACGCCCTGAGGAGTTCGTTCCCGGGGGGTGCATCATTAGTTCCGACTTGAAAGTTGAGAAAACCTCATCGGTTCCTGGTCGATGCGAACTGGTATCGAGATACATGTGCTCGATACCCCAAAGCCTCATCGACTAGGTAAAGGAATATTGCAACTGGGTAAACAAGGAGGTGGTGGTGCCCGCACTAGGATAAGCGATCACCACCCACGTGGAGGGGTTCCTAAGTGTTTACACTTAAACCTTCACATTGTGTCCCCTCGATCTGGTTATCGTGGACTTCTGTAAGAAATATCAAGTGACCCTCGGCCAAATTCACCCCTCTTTCTGGAAGATTGTGATACTTCTCCGCTTCTTCGTGAGAAATTCAACGGGGTTCCTTTCACCCTTGACCATCCCATAAGACTGTATAGCCCTCGAATCTATCGAGGTGGCTGACAAAGCTTCAATGCCGAGCCACCAAGGCTCCCTTCTCGAGCATATAAGAAGACAAGGACCGGGGCTGGATGGGCCGATATGTCCGAGCGAAGAACACTGATCTAATCCCGGCTGGGAGTATGCCATTTCCAGAGAAGTGGAATATGAAACATAAGTCTAATTCCATCTTCGATTTCTGCTTATTATTTTCACTTTTTCTGCTTCTCTTATCAGTATTTTTCTCGATGCAGCCATTGCCTGGAGGCCGGGCACAATTCCCCATCTTGAGAACTGGGTTAGGAGCCTAGTATCGAAGTCAACACATATTGAGTGCGCATGGAGTGATTTGTCAAAGGGCCGGTGGGAAGCTAATAATCACGGTAAGCCCCTGTCTAAATAATTTGGTCATTTCTAAAACATTTTTTGAGCTCACTCAGTTTCTTCTTTTGTAGGCCTCGGGAAGGATGACACGATGAGGCCCCCATCCAGTGATAAAGAAGCCTCATCACCTACCTCGAAGCCGGCGAAGGAGAGCAAGAGGAAGATGAAGAGGAAGAGGAAGAGGAAGAGGAAGAGGAAGAGGAAGAGGAAGAGGGCCTCGACCTCCAAGGGGAAAGAACCCAAAAAGAGAGCGGCTCGCAAACCCAAGAAGAACATCATCCCCCTGACTGTGGAGTCAGTCCAATTACTAAAGGAGGAGGAGGAGGAAGAAGAAGAAGAAGAAGAAGAAGAAGAAGAAGAGGAAGAAGAAGAAAGAGAAGATGGTTCTAGGCTGGTGGCCCGTGCACGAGCTAATACTGAGACTCAAAGGTTTATTGAGCCGGTGAAAGCTTGAATTAATCTACCCCGACCTGATAGGTCCAAGGGGAAGACTCGGCCGAAGTCTATGAGTTGGTTAGAGCTGAAGGTGACTCATATCGGGGTGAGAGGGCCGCTACGGAGGCAGTGGGTGTTGTAGTGGAGACCGGGATCGAGGCTCCTCGAGACAAAGAAAGTACCCCCAAATATTTTCTTGGGGCGATAAAAATCAGAGATTTCCCCTCGTTTCCTTCATTCACCGAGGAAATGATTCAGGAAGCTCGGGACGTGAAGACTTTTCACGGAGAAGGAAACCATGGAAAGAAGGACCCTTTCCGTGGTTATTTTGCTGGGGTCGAAGATGTCTCCTATCTGAGCGACTTGGAGGTACCTAGGAAGAGCTCGGGCGAGGCTTCCTCGAGTTTTAGACTGACCAACCAGTTTCCGGCCCTAGTGTCGAGCCCGAGTGCAAGCGAACGATTTTTATCACTGTCCCGGAGTATGCCCGGGTTCTTGATTCCCCGTAGGGGTGGCTAGCTACCTTCGGAGTTTGGTTACCAAGGAAGACCAAGATCAGATAGACGAGGTTGGAGCACCTTGTCTTTTCAACGAGGTCCAACAGGCTCTAAACCGGGTAAGTCCCTACTCTCTTTGTCGATGTCAATTTTCATACTTGAATTTTTCTCCCTTTGTATAATTATTTCTTTTCTGTTTTTGTAGACCTCAGTGCTTCATTATGAAGCTTTCTTTCGATCCCGAGGGGAGCTGAGCTGATATGAGGTTGAAATTCAAGGGCTCAATGAGGAGAAAAACACCTTCACGCTTCTCATTAAGAAAAGAGAAGAGGAAGAAAAGGGCCTTCGTGCTTAGCTAGAAGCGGCTCATAAAGAACAAACTGATCTAGCCGAGCAGGTAAGAAGAATCTTAGAAGTTA
This sequence comes from Nicotiana knightiana, assembly GCA_005239525.1. Lineage (NCBI taxonomy): Eukaryota > Viridiplantae > Streptophyta > Magnoliopsida > Solanales > Solanaceae > Nicotiana > Nicotiana knightiana. Next base: position 54,725 of record ML410014.1, on the reverse strand, counting down.
ATGACACTAATTAAGGCATGGTGGCTAACAGTTTGGTCCCACAGGTCCAGAAAAAGCTCTATATAATCGGGAAACTTCGTGAGGAAGTAGATGCAGTGAAGGCGAAGACTGTGGCATGGAAGAAAAACATGGATCGACTTGCCTCAGAAAATGAGGTTGCCCGAGCTCAACTGTCCTCGGCTGAAGACCAACTCCAAAGTATGAAAGAGAAAATCTTGGTGCATGCCAAGAAAATTGAGGAGTTCCAGTCTCAGTTGGGTTCATCAACTTCCGATCGAGAGAATCTGATCACAGAACTTGTAGCGGCCAAATCTTAGGTTTAAGCGGCCAAGACTGATGCCGATTTAATTGTGGCTATCTACCGGACCGACGCTGAAGCTGCTCAACTTCGAGCAAAGGAGGTTGCCGAAGCTCCTCAGGCTCAAGCAAACTGTGTTGCCGAGCACGCTAGATGCAAGTCTCGAAGGGAGACTCAAGGAGATCTATGCTCATGGCTTCGATCTTACAGCCGATATTGAGAGTGCTAAATAGCTTGAAGCTGAAGCCAAAGTGTTGGACTTCCCTGATGATGATGATTCTGAGAGAATGAGCAGGTCTAAAAGTGGAGAAGGCCCTAAGAGTGAAGATGCCGCTCCCAGAGAAGACCAGGCTCCATAGGACTTAGTATTTTTTGCTCTTCTCTTCTGTATTTATTTTTTCTTCGGGGTCATTTTCGGGCCGTTGTAAAGAATTTTGATCAGGTCATGCTGCCCTTGTAAATTATTTGTGACATATATATACGAACTTTCTTCCCTTCTACCTTATATAATTATGAAGTTGTATTCTAAGATTCGAGGTTTAAACAATTTGATGAAAACCAAACCATTATAGCCCTTGGGCTTTCTGATCAAGCGAGTGCTTGCTCGAAATCGAAGTAAGGTAACCCTTAGGCTTTTGTATTTTTTGTATTAGGCCGATTTGGCCTTTATAAAAAGATTGTTTATGGATTTTTCCCTGTTTCGACTTGAAAAAGCTTTTTTATCATTTGTATATGCACAACTTGTAATGCCTTAGCATGAAATAAGGAATTGTTCGAGAGTTCGAACAATTTTGTACTCATTGGAGTTTTCGAGGCTTGATATTATCGAAGACCTTTATGATTTTGCTGGGGGTAGACTTTTTAACCGGTTATGAAAAAATTCGAAGGCCTGTTTTGTTACGAAATTCGGATGTCTCCGAACTGTGATAATTCGGTCGTAGTCTCTTAGCTCGGGATTTATCCATTGGGCTTATCTTCCAATTTTATTTCGAGCTTGCCCGAAGTGTCAGTCCCCGAGTGGGGTGGCTGTGGCCTATTAAAATCAAGGGTTTCCTAAAAGATCTTATAATCTCAAAATTTTAATAATTCGATCTCGTTTACTTTTCGGATGGAAGTCCCCGAGTGTTGGTGTAATTATTCGAACTCTGGTTATGATCAACCCTTAAGCCTGTTTCCATAACAGTTTGAAAGCATGAAATTGTAAAGTTGAAAACTTTTCTAAGGCAGAAATTTTGGCAAGGAAAAATACTTCTCTTTATAAATGGTTATACATGCGTACATGTTTTGTGTCAAGGCTGGAGCAACATACGTGGTCACTGTTCGTTTGACCATTTGGCCCTTACAAATTTTACCTATGATGTAATTTCTTCGCAACATAGTTGAAATTCTAAGGCAATGGTTGCCTCATTAAAATCCTCGCCGAATAACCCATTTGGGACAAAACCGGTGTAAGGGAAAAAGAGTGCAACGCGTTCTTTCAGACCTAAAGACTTCGTGTCGAAGAACCCATCACTGTTTCTGGTCGAACATTTGCAAGAGTTAGTTTAAAATATAAATGAAAATGGAAGGGGCCATACCTTAGCAGTAGTATCATTTTAGGAGTGATACGTTCCAATTGCTTGGTAGTTGTTCGCCGTTCATCATGCCGAGCTTGTAGGATCCTTTTTCGATAATTTCGAGAACTTCGTACGGTCCTTCCCAGTTCGGACCCAGTTTTCCTTCATTTGGATTTCGGTTGTTGAGGGTGACTTTTCTTAGAACTAAAAACCCCCATGTTAAAATATCGAAGATTGGCTCTTCGATTGTAGTACCTTCTGATCCGCTATTTTCGTGCGGCCAATCGGATAAGGGCGGCTTCACGTCTTTCATCCAACAATTCTAAGCTCGTATTCATGGCCTTATTATTTGATTCTATTGTTGCATAGCGGAACCTGATATTAGGTTCTCCGACCTCGACCGGGATAAGAGCTTCGGCGCCATAGACTAATGAGAACGAAGTTTCTTCTGTACTAGACTTTGATGTTGTGCGGTGTGCCCAAAGAACCTTGGGAAATATCTTTCTCCACTTCCCTTTGGCACTGGTCAGTCTCTTCTTGAGATTCTGAATGATGGGTTCGTTGGTCGATTCAGCTTGTCCGTTCCCGCTGAGATGATAAGGTGTTGATAGGATTCTTTTGATCTTGTGATCCTCGAGAAATTTGGTCACTTTGCTGCCGATGAATTGCTTTCCATTATCACATAGAATCTCGGAGGTCATCCTGAATCGACATATAATGTGGTCCCAAATGAAGTCTATGACTTTTTTTTCTCTGACTTTCTCGAAAGCCTATGCTTCAACCCACTTAGAAAAATAATTAGTCATAAATAAAATAAACTGAGCTTTACCTGGGGCCGATGGGAGAGGAACGACGATGTCCAACCCCTATTTCATGAACGACCATGGGGATAAGATCAAATGGAGCTGCTCTGCAGGGCTGGTGAATCATCAGTGCATACCTTTGGAATTTGTCGCATTTTGAATGAATTTCTTTGAATATTTCTCCATGCCGATCCAATAATATCCTGCTCTGATTAATTTGTGGACCAACGATTCGGCACCGAAATGATTTCCACAAGTTCCCTCATGAATTTTCTGTAGACGTATTCAGTGTCTCCTAGTCCCAAACATATTGCCAACGGTCCATCGAACATCCTTCTGAACAATGTTTCGTCTTCGGACAAAGTGAATCATGCTGCCTTTGTACGTAGAGCTCTCGACTCCTTTGGATCTGATGTAAGTTTCCCATTCCTAAAGTACTCTATGTACTTGTTTCTCCAATCCAGGTCAAACTTGTGGAGTTAATCTCGGCGTGACCTTCTTCAATCACAGATCTCATGAGTTGTACGACAGTCCTCGAGTTGAGCTCGTCATTTTCGACCGATGAACCAAATTTTGTAAGAGCGTCAGCCTCGCTGTTCTGTTCTCGATATGTATGTTGCAAGGTCAATTCCTTGAATCGATGTAGAGTTACCTATAATTTATCCAAGTACCTCTGCATTCGGTCTTCTCGGACTTCGAAAGTCCTGTTGACTTGGTTTACCATGAGGAGGGAATCATACTTGGCCTCGATGACCTCTGCTCCCAAGCTTTTAGCCAACTCAAGACCTGCAATCATGGCCTCAACTCATTGTTAGTTAATTTCGAAGTATTGATAGATTGTCTAACCACATTACCCGTGTTTGGTTTTATTAAGATACCAGCCCGGACCCCTTTGTATTCGAAGCACCATCCGTAAAGAGAGTGGTCCATACTCCCGATGATGTACCTGATTTTATTAAAATTTCTCTTTCAACCTCGGGTACGAGGGACGGCGTGAAGTCGGCCACGAAGTCCGCCAGAATTTAAGACTTGATGGCGGTTCGAGGTCGATATTCGATATCGTACCCACTGATTTCTACGGCCCATTTGACCAACCGACCCGAAAGCTCAGGTTTGGGCAAAATATTTCAAAGTGGATAAGTATTTACAACACATATCAGATGACATTGAAAATATGGTTTTAATTTTCTAGAGGTGCTTATTAAAGCAAGCGCTAATTTTTCTAAGTGTAGATATCTGGTTTCGGGCTCACCTAAGGTCCGACTAACATAATACACAAGGAATTGCGTACCTTGTTCTTCTCGGACCAGGACTCCACTTACCACTATTTCTGAGACTGCCTACAAGTAGAGTTGCTCGTCCGCTTTCGGGGTGTGAAGCAGCGGCGAGCACGATAAATATCGCTTTAGTTCCTCCAAATCCTGTTGGCATTTCGGAGTCCATGCAAAGATACTCTTCTTCTTAAGCAGCAAGAAGAATTGGTGACTTCTATTTGAGGACCTCGAAATGAATTGCTCTAGGGCAGCTATGCGCCCCGTTAGCCTTTGTACGACCTTTACATTATCTATGAGCGTGATATCCTCAATCGTTTTAATTTTTTTGGGGTTGATCTCGGTTCTCCAATTAGATACCATAAAGCCAAGAAACTTGCCCGAGCCGACCCCAAACACACACTTTTCTGGGTTGAGCTTCATATTGTACTTCCTCAGTATATTGAAAGTCTACTGCAAGTGTTTAAGTGGTCCTTTGCTTGCAGGCACTTAACTAACATATCATCAATATAAACTTCCATTTATTTTCCTATTTGTTCTTCGAACATTTGGTTTACTAGGTGTTGATAAGTTGCACCAGCGTTTTTTAGTTCGAATGGTGTTACATTATAACAGTAGGTTCCATATTTAGTGATAAACAAGGTCTTTTCCTGATCCTCCAGGTTCATCTGTATTTGGTTGTACCCGGAGTAGGCATCGAGAAAACTGAGAATCTCGTTGCCGACCGTGGCATCGATCATACGATCAATATTAGGCAAAGGAAAGGAATCCTTAGGGAATGATTTGTTCAAATCTTTATAATCTACGCACATTCTAAGCTTATTTCCCTTCTTAGGGACTACCACTACGTTTGCTAACCATTAGGGAGATTTTACTTCCCGAATTGACCCTATTTTGAGAAGTTTGGTTACCTCATCCTTGATGAATGCATGCTTAACCTCGGACTGGGGCCTTCTTTTTTGCTTTATCGGATGGAACTTCGGGTCCAAGATTAATTGATGGGTATTGATTTCCGGTGGGATCCCTGTCATATCGAGATGGGACCAAGAAAAGCAATCCATGTTATCTAAAAGGAATTGAATAAGTTTTTTCTAAGCTCAGAGTTAACCCCTATACCCAGGTATACCTTTCGTTCGGGCAAGTACTCGATCAGTATGACTTGTTCCAGCTCTTCAACCGTCAATTTGGTGGCATCGGAATCATCAGGATTTATGAAGGATCGAGGGATCCAATAGTCATCTTCCTCGTCTGTCCCTACTTCTTTGATTTGGTCGAGGCTGGTGTCTGTGGTTGCTATTTAGCCTCCTGATTTCCCTTTGAATTCGATCCCTTTGCTAATGAGAGTGCCGATACCGGTATCACTTCTTCGACTGAAAACATCTCCTTGGCGGCAGGTTGCTCCCTATACACCATTTTGACTCCCTCTGGTGTCGGGAACTTCAGAACTTGGTGAAGGGTCGAGGGTACTATGCCCCTCGATCGAATGATGTTGGCTGAGCTACCTGGATCAATCAAAACACGTTTAACTTGAATTTTATTCATAAGAACAGATATTACTAGTGTGCTGTTGTGGGGTTGTGATATCCCCTCTTTATCCTCGTCACTGAAAGACAAGGTCCCTTCTGGTACATAATCCCGAGTTCGCTTTACCCTTATGATCGACACCTTGGTGCGCTTGAATTTGGTCCCTATGGAATGTCGCTCATCCAACGATCATGTGAATTACGTGTTTTTTCTCTTGTTGTTCATTCTTCCTGTTTGCATCCCTATCTATGAAGTGGTTCATAGCCAGTCGCTCAAGAATTCTCGAAGATTCCCCTCGTTTAACAAACGGGGTACCTCCTTCCTCAATTGTCTGCAATCTTTTGTTCTATGGCCACGGGTTCCATGGTAGATAAATCTAAAACGACACTAAATAAGATAAGTCACTAATGGCACTTGGCCTTACATTTGAAAAAGCAGGTAAATCTAATCTACTTGGTCCTAGAAGGACCTTCCCCAAGCTTGATCTTCTTGGATCTTGTCGATCAGGTTCCCCAAGTCGTGCATGCCCAACAACTGGTTCTTTGGACCATGCCAAACCTGGGGACTTCGTGCCTCATTTTCTGCAAAACAAATAAGGTTAGAACCTTTCCCCCTCCAGATTGAACTACTTATACATCAGTGATTAGCATATTGGCACTTATTTCTCCAAATTAATGCATAGATCGTGGTTGCGTCCGTTGGGTTTATGGAAACCCCAGTCGACTTTTGGACAAGTCTTTTCTTAAAGGTTATTATGTGGACAACATATTAACCCAGCTAGGTTTGACCATGATGCATGTACAGTTATAATTAGAGTAATGTTATTATGGGGGTCTATACTAGTACCCTCAAGCGGACAACTTGAGGGGGAAAGGCATGAAACCGTCGACTGCACCGCTGATCGACTACTTTTACCGCAAATAATCCTTACCGAATTTAGGGGGGGATATAAAATAAGAAAAATGCAACCACTCATCAAGCGTTGCTATAGGATTTGTATAGGCATGAGTGGAATATAATGTTGAGCACGATTATGCAACAATATAATAAGCAATAAAAGCATGTTGTCATGTATTTGCACGTTATGAAAGAGGTAAATACAACAATTATGATTGAAAAGCAGTTACAAAGGAAAACAAAAAGAAGCATGTCAGTTTCATTTAAAATAATAAATACTTGGGAATGTAAACCATTAATTGCACATAAAGGGAAAGGGAAAGGGGTGCAGGTTTTAGCAAAATAATGACAAATTCACAAAGCAGTTTGAAATGGTAAAAGCCTAGAAGTCCCCAGCAGAGTCGCCATGCTGTCGCGCCCCATTTTTCCTCTCCTTTCGGATCGATCAGGGTTTTTGACATTTTGGAATAACTCGTTTCCTTTTTGGAAAAGGGGTATGTAAGGAATTGAAGAGTTGCCACCTAACGAATTAAGGTGCGTTAGGGCACCTACTAAGGTTCATTATAACACAGATTTGAATAACCAGAGATTGGGTAAGGGCTTGAAATTACTTCAAGGGGAAGGTGTTAGGCACCCCTCAAAGTCCACAATTGTGGTTCCCGGTCAAACAAGCTTTGTGAATTTAAACAAGTAGCAAATAAGCTTAAACAAATAAAGGTTTTGAAAAGATTCGCAGTCTAAGCACACATGTGAAGTAAAGTTTTAGAAGATTTAAAGTCTAAGCACATATATAAAGTTTTGAAATATTTGCAGTCTAAGCACACATGTGTAAGGGATAGGGGAGTCCTAGGTTGTTTATCCTATAGGATCACATCAGTACAATGCCCGGTAATAGCTCCTCAGAAAGGAGCTACACGTGGCATTAGCGCACCGGTCATCATATCCATATCTACCCTTTCCCACCCCTTAGCGGTTATTTACACGAATGTTGTTTAACGACCTCTGTGCGTGTTGTTACCTGTCCCTTCTTAATGGTCCTGGAGAAAATTAGGACCTCTACCTATAGGCAGTTCTAGACAGACCCCAAAGGTTTAAAAGGAGAAAATACTAGGCGACATGCAAGAACAAATAGGACTTTAGCAAATAAAGGCAGGAAAGAACAATTAAGAGGCCCAGATTTACCTCCACAGATAATGCACGTAAACATCACGACTCAAACATAAATAAGAGGCATTTTTATTAGACAGGGTCCTAAAGCATGATGCCTAAGTGAATATCAAAACACAGAAGATATGCAGTATTATTTTATAAACACAGAAGCAGGGGCTGTAATCAGTTTGCCTACTGATTTTAAGCCTGTTAACCATAAAGCAGTAAACACAAAAGAAACAGTTTTCCAATTTTAAAAAGGTTGTTTACCTAAGGCTTGCCTAGACGTCGGGGGTAATGCACAATAGTTACCAGAATTGTTAAAAACTGTTTAGAAGTTGTTATACTTAAAGCATGCTGTTCTAAGTGTTACAAAATACAGGGATTGTTACCAGTTTATTTAAAACAGGATAATCAAATGTGAGACTGTCTTATGTCCTTTTTCATGCGTCAATAGTTTATCTAGGTGTGACTGGGCGAGATCCTAAATCATGGTATCTACTATGCACATAGAGATGCAGAATGGTTGCAGAATTCCTAAAGCATGATTTCTAAATGCACAGGAAGTTACAACATAATTTCAGGATGTACAGGAGCAACACTTTTATGTTGATGCTATTATTTAGACTAGAAGCAGGATTTCTAAGTGATAAATAGGGTCAAATGAGATGCTGAACCAGTAAACCTAAAACATGATATCTAATGTATGACATTCTTAATGTGTTGGTCCTAAACATGGATTCTAATGCACATATAGGAAATGTAAACCTAAGGCACGATTTCTACCCATTGATATTGATAACATATATAACTACCCTCCTTTTTTCACTAGCCAACCCTAATATTCGTTTACAATAATTATTACAAACTAATACTGAAATGAATTACATAATTAGGAAAAGAATTGACAAAGATACACTATAGGGAGCCTAAAACATGCCCAGATATACCAAACTTCCCACAGCCTCAAGTGCCAAAGTTTTTCATAAATTTTTCATGTTTGATGTGTTAGAGTTCCCTACGGACCTCAAGGATCCCGAGCAGTGCTCACACCCAGATTTCACAACCATAACTGAGTAAGTGCAGTGTGGAAGTGCCAGCCCCAGTGCATTAGAGTTCAGAGGGATCTCACAGGGATCCCAAAGCAGTCACACTGGAGGGGCAAAACTTAAAGACCTAAGAGTAGAGTGAGAGTGCTTGACATAGTTTTGAAAGGGTTTGATAGGAAAATAATTATTGAAAGAGACTCAGTAGAAATAATTTTAAAAAATAAGAGAGAGTTGTTTAGTAAAACAACTTTTGAGGAGAGTAGGGCAATTAACAAATACAGATCAAACACAGAACCAAAGCAGGTTCAGCATCACACATAGAACAAACCTCACACATGGGTGATGGGAACTGGGGACACATAAAGCACATAATGTACAAGCATAGCAGTTCTTGCAGGGAATAGAATGAACTCCAAAATCAACACAGAATCAAGCAACTTAGGGTACAAATTGTTTTGCCAAAGAAAGGTTCATACTAGAAACCAGATAAACACAGAATTGAACAGAGTCACATTGAGACAAACTACAAAAGGGGGGTAACATATTCATGCTAATCCTAAGGGGAGTAATACATAACATAACATGCTAGATGGACAAAAATGTAAACATGTCAACTACAGGTTGCACAACCAAACCATAGATAGAAATAAACTAGAAACAGGATAAACTGAAGTAGTAAAAGAAACATATTGGTTTTGGGACTTGAATTGAAATCAGAACATACAAGTAAAGAAGATAGCAAACATAAAAGTGAAGAATATGAGAGCACAATAATTAGCCTTGGTTTGCAGCCGGCTAACTCAGAATAGTAGCAAGTAACAAAGAAGGAGAGCAGAAAGCTTTGAGTGTGAGAGATAGTTTTTGAACCAATGTGTTCGTGTGTTGGTGTTAATGAGAGATCATGTATATATAGTTTGAAACTAGGTAGATAATAAGGTAAGAATCAAAGTCAAGAAGTAATTATAGGGACTCAGAATCAATCAGTATGAAATCGATATAAGTACTCCTCAATTAAGGGAGTTAACTTCAAACGGTAAAGACAAAGAAGGAAGGAGATCACATAAGACTGGAATATAACACACAAGGAAATATTTCAACACAGTAAATATAGAAAATGTAATTAGGCTAGGTACATAATATTCTAATTAAGGAAAGACCTGTAAGAATCGATTGACAGTGTAGTCAATCACATAATAAGGCAAGAAAATAACTTATAGTTCAGAAATCAGTAGAGAATAAAGGATATCAATCACAGGGAACCATGGATTCCAATAGAAGGCAATATTAACTAAAGGAAAGTATCACAAATTAACGGAAAATGTAGGCAGGGAGAAGTAAGAAATCAGAAACCCTAATAATCTTGGTAAAGTAAAAATCACACAAAATCAGGGATTCAAACTAGAACATAGTACTGATTAGAGGGATTGACACAAATTTTTGAGAATAAGCGAGATAAACACAGCGTATGCAAAAGAAGCAAGAATTAGAAACCCTAATAAGCCAAATAGGGTATAAATCAGAAAAGCACAGAACGTTCATGAGAAACAAGCACACATACAGATTAAACGAACAAATTGTCAAAGACAGACTCAAAACCCAAGATTAAGACCAAAAGACTTAGGGTTTTCAACATAATGAATCAGATAAAAAGGAAAAAACTTAAATAACCGTTTAAACATAGTAAGAATCATAGAATGATACTGAAAATTAGAGGGAAAGTCATTTTTGGAAAGGGGTTAAGAAACCCTAGTTTTGAAGATGAAGAAACGTTTTAAAAATCGGGAAGATTCTTAGGGAAAATAGTAGAGATAAATCAAAATATACTCAGATCTATCGCAAATCTGAAGAGTCAAGAGATGAGTTAGCATTTTAGAGAGAGATAACCCAGAGATAGAGAGATTCCGCCTTAGAAGCCATGGATCTAGCCGAAAAATAGAAAGGTATTACTCGGACGGCCAAAGGTGGCCTGTAACGGCATGAAAAGACCATAGGTGTGAGCTGAACAGCCGCTAGTCCCTTGAGGACCTCAGGGTAGCAGGAATCCGGCATGAAAAGACCATAGGTGTGAGCTGAACAGCCGCTGGTCCCTTGAGGACCTCAGGGTAGCAGGAATCCGGCATGAAATCATTTGTGATGCAGTTTTGTAATTATTTATTGGAAATAAAATGCTGGGTAAATTAATAAAAATATAGGAAAATTATGGAAAAATACCAATTGCTATTAATTCATGATTTTGAAGGTATATATGCAAAATTGGGTATCAACAAGCCCTCGGGAGCTCTGTCCTCGATCATTTCTTCTATCACTTCGAACGAGGTTGCGTCCAGGCCCGTTGTTTCTTCGATCTCCATCATATGGTTTATATCGATCCCTGTTTGATCGTGGTTCTCGGTCAATGTCCCTTTGAACTCTGCCGATGGGCATGTTTGGATAAACGGACCCCGACGGAGCCCGATCATCCTCAACCTTGATTTTTGACTGGTACCGATTATGCACATTGGCCCAAGTTACAGCTTGATATTTGATGATAGCATCCTAGGAAGCTCAAATCTATTCAAGGACAAGTATGAAGCTTTGGAGTCTCAAAGAGGGCCTATAACAAGATTTCAAGCTAAAAAATTGCAAAACAAGGTCATTGGACTTCAGGAACGATCAAATAAGTTGTTAGTTGGGAGGAAGAGCTTAAGGATAAAGGAAATGAGTTATCCAGGTGTTATAATTATTTTATGGCCCAAATTCATGTCCAAGAAGTTGTGAACTAGATCCCAAGAAACATCCTCTGAATAAGGTCCGAATCTTGCCACTGTTGACCAATTTAGCACCAAAATGTGTCCAAGCTTGCAACCCATGAACTCCTACATAAAATCACATTTTTATATAATAAAGGGACATACTTGATGTCTAAGAATGGTAAAATTGTTGTGCTGGATGTTGAGTGCAAGTTGGTGCCAAGTTGTTTGCAAATTTCCTTCAAGATTTCCAAGATTTTATCCAAGATTCGGTTGGGACTTATTTCCAAGATTCTACTCGCAACCTTCCTTCAAATTGCTTGCATCATAGGTTTCCTTGCTTTATTCTGTAACATCAAGCGAGACGTTGCATCATCTTTAACTCTTCTTTATTCTCTTGACTAGATCTCTCGGTACCTAGACACCATAGGCTGGAAGAATGCCACTGTCGACACCGCTATTGATACTAAATCCCAGCGCTTCTAGCCTTCTATCCGCAGTATGGACTATTCACAACCTTCTGCATCTGAATATCTCGTATACTATTCACTTTTACCTTACTTACCTTAAAATCGTGCATCATATTGTCTATCTCTTTCATGACCTCCCTTCCACATAGGTATGATTCACATCCACAACTTGAAGCTCTTTTATAGTACTTACATCTCTGGCGCATACACAATCCAGTGGGAGCTTGATACTGAATTCTTATAAGGCTGGTACTCTTCTAACTGGCTTTATAGTATAACCTTTATAGAATATGGATGTTATACTATCTCTCTTGTACCTCTGATATTAAGAGTGATTCTGCTATGTTCTCAATCATGATTCCTATAATTTTTCGGGTTCAATAATCTGACTCCTGATTTACTTAGTTAATTAAACTCTTTAGTTTCCTCTTCCTTCTGATCAGCCTTCACATAGGCTTAAGCTATCTTTCGATCTGCGTCTCCTGGTATTAGTTATTACTTTATGGGTGCTATGGAATATCCATGATACAGTCTTCTAACAACTCAATCCTTTGTCTATGCCCCGGACTCAATTCTTTCTTTTACTTATACCAGAGCCTTCTACATCGGTATGATTGTCAACATATGTGATGCATGTATAAAACTCCGAGCTCTTAAGTGCGTTCATAACATAACTAACTTTGGGTCATTAATCAAATAATTCTTTTCGTTCCTTCTCAGTTTTCTTTAAATGTAAGCAATTACTTTTCCTGGTCTTTTCGCCCCCTTGTTACGTACATACTTAGCTTACCTTAGTGCCCACACATATTGGAATTCCCTACAACTCATATGATCTTGAATATCACTTCTGATTTTACTTCTGGTTCATCAGCCATGGTAGGTGCCATTTTCTTATAGAGTTCATACAATATTGTTGTGAGACTGTTGTTATAAGACCATTTTCCCCTTAGGTTGCTGAGCTTAGGTTGAAGCCTTCTTCCTTACTTTCTCAACTAGTATTTCATTATAGTATTTAGGGTGGATACTCTGACTCTTGTAAAGCTGTGAGCTTATTACATTGTATACTCGATGGACCTTTTGATGTCCTTCCTTGCCTATAATTATCCGTAGTTACTTATCTCCATGCCCTTGTGCTTGTAGGGTTACTTTTGAACTTAAATTTTGACTGTTTCCAGTGGCATTCTCTTTTATTCCTGTAACACTTATACGACACCTTTAACTACCCCAACTCCTATATGAATATTTCTCAAATTTCACGATGTCATATCTGCGAGACTGAATTCCCCATGTTGGGTTCACTATGTTTATCATGCACAATCTGTTGATTTGTCTGTATCCTCTTGTCTAGCCATAACTAGGCTCTTCCTAAATTAACTACTAACTACTCATTGGTCCATTCTCATATCAATATTCCGCATAATCTTTCTTGGGTTATTTCCTCTGGCTTAAATTACCTCTTGCATTGGCTCCTTATTTATCAAAAACATCCGGGGCCAGAATCCTTACTTCCCCTCCTTGACGCCGTGCTTGCATAACTTTCTAGAATCGTAGATTATCTGTAGGATTTGGATAAGTGCAATCTCATTTCTTTCTTATTTTTTTTATTACATTTCTTCCTTTACTATTCCATAATTACTAGAATCACTTAATTCTGACTTAACGCCACATCACTCCATATTCCCTCCTTTAGGAGAGTACTAAGATTTACCTATAGATGTTTTACCTCTTCATCTTTGGCGTCTTTTCACATCATCGATGACCCTTACTCGCCTTGCAGTAATCCTTCTATACGAAGGATAACAAAATTCCTTACTCACGAGGCAGACACCTAGTGTAACTAGCACACACAGTCCCTTAAGCTTAACTTTTCTCACATTCCTTGCTTTAGGGAAGTGTATTCTTGAATGACCATTCTCTAAATTTCTCATGAATCTTCTTCTGTTGTCCATTCTATTATCGCCGGAACGAAATATGAAATTCTCATGATGTTTACTATTATTAAATCACTCAGTCCCTAATTCATGTTTAGTTTATCTTGCTCACCAATCCATACTGGTTTCTATTACTCTGGGTCTAACTTTTCCTCTTGGTAATCGTGTTAGAGTCGCGAACTTATTTCTTGAAATCAGGATATGACAGTATAGTCTATACTCTTTTGTTGTCTTAAGGCCTGTCACCTCTCGTCTCTTCCTTCACTTGACTATAGATTTTGTAATACTCTCATCTTTTTATCTACCGTTGTCATCCATGTATCATATCTTACTCATAGTCCTTCATTAACTATTTTCTTATTTCCCGCTAACATTTATATCTATCACTTTATTCTGTAAACTCGAACAAGACATTCTTTTACTTTTAGCTCCCCTTTGCTCCATCCAGTGGCTCTTCGGGTTGCTTAACGTTCTCGCTCTACTAGGGACGCGAGCCACACTAAGGTAATATTTATCCCTTCAAGGCTTCCAATACCTATCTTTGTAGTACTCATATCCAGCTATACTATTTTAGAGTGCACCATCTGGGTGTCTCACAAGGAGATCTATTAGCACATTTTCAATATCCTTCGGAAATGTTAACTAACGCAAACAATCCATTCACCATGTTGGGTTACTCTATCCCCAGCCGGATGATATCCCGTCCTTTTCTTAAACAACACCTGTTAGCTCCCAATAGGGTATAACTGAGATGGTGTGTCCGATTATATATATCTCTGTTACTGTTGAAGGTAACTCACAATGCTTATATTTCTTTTCCTGAATTGTAGATAATGATCATCTTTAATAACCAGGTACCTCGTTCCCTTCTTCACCTTGCTTCTTTTACTTGTTGAAACTTGTATCTATCTCCTGAATCTCTCATTGTTTTTCACCATATGGTTTGGTAGATATTCTTGCCATAAGGCTCCTTATCAAGAAGTTCATACACACATGATCTACTGAACACCTTACATTTACTCATCATAAGCACGATGCAAAAATCGAGTTCCTCTGACTCAACTCTTCCACAACTATATCTCTTACCAACCATCTTTCTAGACGTAGGCATCATCGTATTATGAATAAGATAGAGTTTAGGAAATTGAGTTCTTACAACTGAGCTCTACCAAACAATCTAGAGTAAGAAGAAAGAGTGACAGTCCTAAATGCCTTGTAGCCTCCTGCTTATAAGTGTGGTGCATGACATACCCATAAATAAGAATCTACTAGACACGACTTGTAGACTCCCTAGAACAGAACTACTATGTTACCACTTTTGTCACGATCCAATATGATGGGCTGCGACGGGTGCCCGAGTCCTACATGTCGAACATCCTTAAGCATTTGTCTAAGATATAAACATGAATAACATACGTGAGGGAAACCTGTCCAAAAAACATATGTACATATGGAATACGCGAAGCAAGGCTGTTATAGACAAGTATATACCCATAACTGGAAGCCTACAAGGCCACAGACTATCCAACTATACATAACTGTCTACAGACCTCTATTAGAATATACAACTATACAAGAACGGGGCTGGGCCTCGTCATACCCATATATGTATGCAAATATATCGTACAAAGTTCAAAAGAAACTTAAGATCAAGTGGAGCACACCAACTCTCGTTGATCAAGGATCCTAAGGAGGGGGATCGTCACCTTGTCTACCTGCAGCTGCGGGAATGAAGCGCAGGCCCGGGGAAATAGGGCGTCAGTACGAATGATGTACTGAGTATGTATCGCATAAAAGATCAGTACATAACAGACATAGATGAATTATGGAAAAGGAACTCTACTTGTACGTCTAAATCACTTTGTAAATCCTGAAACATTTATAATTTCATGCACGTGCGAATAAATGTTGTTTCATGCATGTGTATAGGTGTACATAACATCATCAAACCTCTGAGAGAATCCCATCATATCATCTTGGTCACTGTGGGCAAAATCATCAACATATACCAGCTGATCAGGTGGTGGTGCGTATATAACGCCGTAACCTTTTCCCATATAGCATATACATATATATACATATATACGCATATATAACGCCATCTGGTCATGAGTCAATATACATGTATAAATGAATGCAATGCATGAGAAGTACGTCAATAAAATCTCTCGGAACGTCATAAGACCATTATACCTCTGATTAATATCATGAAATTAACTTTATGAACGTACGTATTTTCTGAGACCCACGAACAGACGATAGAATAATAAGACATATGGAAATTCAAGAACATATGAACCTATAATACTTCTATGAATAGAGTCATTTAGGGAAGTTGTGCATTTGCTCGTTTCGTTTGTGTCATATAGATCATGCTAAAAAGAAATAAGGAATAACGTTAACACACCTGAACCGATTTTCTTGAGAAAGATTGCACTGTATTCCCTTATAATTACAAAATCTCACAACAGTAACATAAATCCAATGCCTACTAAGTGTTTCATCATGTATTTGGGTAGGAAACGATTATGATTTCCTTCAATATGGTCTAACGTGAGTTTTTAGTAGAAAGAACAATATACCTGAATCTCTTGAAAATCTAAGTGACCAAATGAAGCAAAATGGTCACATCTCTTAAGTGTGTTTGAATGGGTGTGGTCCCACTTCAAGTGGTGACTAAGCCACTTTATTTTTTCAAAATATGACATTTTGCAAGACTTTTAAGAGCCATCTTAATTTTAAGGGGGGGGGGGGGGGGGGGGGGGGTGGCTGCCACATTTTTGTCCTCTTAGGCTTTATCCAAAAGCCTTAATTACCCACTAATGATTTATTTCACTAATTAATCCTCCATTAACAAATAATCAACCAATTACCCATATAATTAATAATTATCCGAATTTACTTAAAATACTACTCACTTTTGATACACTTTACATATCCTAATATCGTTGTCGTAGGGGTACCTTGTATGACATTTAGTCCATAAATGCCGGGTATTATAGCTCGGACTGTATAATCGATGACCTTCAACGAAATTCATTTTCTTTGATTCGTTACCCTTTGTCCCTCACGACACTTACTTATCGCTTGTTACAAGTAGCATGAATGCGTATAACCTCAAGATAATCACATTTCCAATTCTACGTCGATTAACTGAAGACGAAATTTTAACGTACGAAAATGCGAGATGTAACATCCTTTCCCCTTAGAAACATTTGTCCTTGAATATTTAACTCTGCGGGATCTATATAAACTTTGGCATAATCGCCTTTGTAAGAATGCTACTATTAACTCTTCCTGTAGAAGCTCAATAATTCAACGCCACATAGGACCACAATCATCAATAACTAATGACAATAACTAACACAAGAATCCATACACGTACCTTAAGGTTGTGATGTCTCAATCGGACCCTTCTACGGAGGAGGAAATAAGTGGGATATCTAGATTTCATGTCTTCCTCGTCTTCCCAAGTTATTTCTTCCATATTGTTGTTTCTCCAAAGTACTTTCACCGAAGCTACGTCTTTAGTTCTCAATCTCCGAACCTGTCTGTCTAATATAGCAATTGGAGTTTCTTTATATGATAGCTGCTATGTGATCTGAACGTCGTCAACTGACACGATTCTTGAAGGATCTCCGATATATTTACGGAGCATAGACACATGAAAGACTGGATGTATAGACTCCAAGTCCGAAGGAAAGTCTAACTCATATGCTACCTGGCCTACCTTGCGTATGATCCTATATGGTCTAATGTACCGAGGGCTAAGTTTTCCATTCTTAGGTTCATAACACCTTTCATCGGTGATACCTTTAGGAATACCCAGTCGTCAACATGAAACTCCAAGTCTCACCATCGATTATCCGCATAAGACTTCTGACGGCTTTGAGCTGCTAATACCCTTTCCTGTATAAGCTTAATTTTCTCGATTTCCTGTTGTACCAATTCTGGTCCTACTAACGTAGTTTCCCCAACATTGAACTACCCTATAGGCGACCTACACTTTCGTCTGTAAAGATCTTCGTATGGAGCCATCTGAATACTGGAATTGTAGCTATTATTATATGCGAACTCAATAAGCAGCAAGTGATCATCCCAGCTACCCTTGAAGTCTAGCACACAAGACCGTAGTATATCCTCAAGTGTCTGAATAGTACACTCAGCCTGTCCGTCTATGTGGGGATGAAATGCTATATTAAGACTTACCTGAGTCCCCAATCCTTTTTGTAAGGACCTCCAGAAGTTAGCTGTAAATTGAGCTTCTCTATCCGAGATAATAGATACAGGTACACCTTGAAATTGTACTATATTCTTAATATAAAGCCTTGAATAATCCTCTGCGGAATATGTAGTCCTTACGGGCAGAAAATGGGCTGACTTTGTAAGCCTTTCAAAAATCACCCATATAGAATTGAACATACGCTGGGTACGAGGTAAGCCTACGATGAAATCCATATTGATTGCTTCCCATTTCCAAGTCGGAATCTCCATGGCCTGCAATAATCCACCGGGTTTTTGATGCTCAATCTTAACCTGCTGACAGTTAGGGTACTGAGCAACAAACTCGGCTATATCTTTTTTCATTCCATCCCACCAATATACTTCCCTAATATCATGATACATATTTGTTTCTCCTGGATGGATAGAATGACAAGAATAAGGAGTTTCTCCCATAACCGGGTAGCAGCCCTGCAACATTAGGGACACATAATCATCCTCGATATCTGAGGACCCCATCTTCTGTAATCTCAAATGGTGTCTTCTCCTTATGAGGGGTGGTGTCCTTATAATGAAATAACAAAGGATCCTCGTACTGGCATTCCTTCACTTCAGTTACTAAAGAGGATGTTGTCGTATCTTGAATAGTAATTCCAATATCACCTGAGTCCAGTAACCGAACTCCAAGACTAGCTAGCTGATGAATCTCATGGGCTATTCCCCTATTCTCTGGCTGTAAATATGATAGGCTACCCATAGATCTATGGCTGAGGGCGTCGGCTACCACGTTCTCCTTTCCCGGATGGTATAAAATGTCAATGTCATAATCTTTAAGTAGCTTCAACCATCTCTTTTGACGTAAATTCAATTCCTTTTGCTTGAAGATATACTGGAGGCTCTTATGATCGTATAGGTATCAACATGAATGGCATACAAGTAGTGCTTCCACATCTTTAGTGCATGAATCACTGCGGCTAACTCTAAATTGTGGGTCGGGTAAATCTTCTCGTGCTTTCTTAGTTGTCTAGAAGAATAAGCTACAAACTTACCATGTTGCATCAACACAAAACCCAACCCAACGCCCGAGGCATCACAATAGATAACATAACCTTCGGTCCCTTCTAGGAGCGTTAGAACCGGTGCTGAGGTTAATCTGTCCTTCAATGCCTGAAAATCCGTTCGCAAGCATCAGTCAATTGAAACTTTGCTCCTTTCTGAGTCAACTTAGTCAAAGGTGCTGAAAGGGAAGAAAATCCCTCTACAAATCTCCTATAATAATCTTCCAAACTGAGAAAACTGCAAAGTCTTTACTTCCTCAATCTTTTGTGTATCAACCAGGATACCTTCACCCGAAATGATATTCCCAAGGAAAGCTACACAGTTCAACCAGAATTCACATTTAGAGAATTTTGCATACAACTTCCCTTTTTGTAGAACTCTAAGCACAATACGATAATGATCTACATGCTCAGCCTCTAAACGAGAATACACCAATATATCATCAAGAAATACAATTACGAACAGATCTAAAAAGGGTATGAACACACAGTTCATCAAATCCATGAATACTGCTGGGGTATTGGTCAAACCGAACGACATAACACAAAACTCAAAGTGCCTGTATCTGGTACTGAATGTTGTCTTCGGAATATCTTTCTCCTTAACCCTTACCTGATAGTACCCGGACCTCAAGTCTATCTTTGAGAAAAAATTGGCACCTTGAAACTGATCAAATATATCATCAATCCTCGGGAGCGGGTACTTATTCTTGATCGTCACCTTATTCAACTGTCTATAATCAATACACATCCGTAAGGAACCGTCTTTCTTCCTTACAAATAACACAGGTTCTCCCCACGGTGATGTTCTAGGTCTGATAAAGCTTTTTTCAAGAAAGTCCTTTAGTTATTCCTTCAATTCTTCAGCTCTGCGGGCACCATTCTATAGGGAGGAATAGATATTGGATGAGTATCTGGTAGTAGATAGCAAACTCAATTTCTCGCTCTGGCTGAAGACCTGGAAGCTCATCGGGAAACTCATTAACCACATGGATGGACTGAATGGTTGGTACCTCTACTTCCACACCCTGAACCCGGACTAAGTGATAAATATAGCCCTTTCTGATCATCTTCCTTTCCTTGAGATAGGAAATAAATTTACCTCTCGGCGATGTCGTATTACCTTTCCATTCCAAAATAGGCTCCCCTAGAAATTGGAATCGGACCATCTTTGATCTACAATCAACGTTGGCATGACAAGAAGACAACCAATCCATACCCATTATAACATCAAATTCTACCATATCTAACTCGATTAGGTATCGATTAGGTATGCTACTATTATACAACCTCTATATACTCGCTTAGCTATCACTGAGTCCCCAACAGGTGTAGATACCTCAAAAGGTTTAACCAATTCAGTTTTTATTCCAAACTTACTAGAAACCAACAAAGTAACATATGATAAGGTGGAACTTGGGCTAATCAGTGTATATACATCATATGAGGAGAATGATAATATACCTGTAACAACATCATGCGATGACTCCTGATCCTGTCCTCCTGCCAATGCATAAATGCGGTTCTGAGGACCGCTCGAGCTAGATGCTCCGCCTCTGCCTTTACCATGACTCATTGGTGCTTGTGAACTTTGCCCCCATAAG
>ML410014.1:0-34025 GCA_005239525.1 Nicotiana knightiana | reverse complement strand
GGGGGGGGGCGCTAGCTGATGGATGGGCTGGATACCTCGGGTATTGCGGTCTCTGACCACCTCGAAACTCACCAGAAGGACCCGAAGACCTCGCTCTCTTATTCTGGGCCCTATCATGCTCACGATCGGCCCTCTGCTTCTTCTTACGCTCATCTACACCCTGAGTGTATGCCTGAATATGAGAAATATCCATGTCTTCCTAAAGCAAGACCGACATACAATCGTTAAGCATGTGCGGCTCTAACCCCATCACGAACCGGTGAACCCGATCCTCCATCTTAGATATAATAGTGGGAGAATACCTAGCCAACAAATCAAACTGAAGACTGTACTCTCGAACACTCATTCTACCTTGCCGGAGGGTCAAGAACCTACCAAATCAGGCCCGTCTAAGCTCTGGTGGAAGATAATGATGAAGAAAAGCCTCTGTAAACTTCTGCCATACTGTTGGAGGGGCATCCTCACCTCTGGAAAACTCCCAAGACTTTTACAAATTAACTGCAACATCCTGAAGTCTATAGGAAGCTAGCTCAACTGACTCAGTTGTAGTGGCCTTCATTACCTCAAAGTCCTCTGCATTCTATCGATAAATACTTGAGGGCCTTCGTTTGGATCCGCCCTAGTGAATACCGGAGGGTCCAAATTAATGAAATTATGAACCCTCGCACTGACAGACCTATCTGCATGACCAATACCTACTTCTTAATGCCGAGCCTGTGTGGAAACTAATCGAGTTAATAACTGAATAACATCTCTTATCTCCTAACTTGGTACATCTGGATAAGGGGCTGAACGCACAGGGGTGGGCGCTGGAGCTGGTGCCTCTCGGGGATCTTCTGGAGAGGTTGGGATATGTTAAGTCTGAGATGCAATCTTAGTATGAGACTCTCCCCGAGCATTAGTGACTCGTGGTACTCGACTATAGTCTCACTAGCCACAGAATTTCCCTTCTGGGCGGCTGTAGTCTTCGAACGCATCGCTGAAAATGTAACATATCGTTAGGAACATGCATTCTTGTATCGCACGATCTAAGATAAGAAGAGAGGATAACATCCTATATGTCCTGTAGCCTCCTGTCTATAAGTGTGGTGCACAACACACCCATAAACAAGACTCTACTAGACGCGGTTTGTAGACAACTCTAGGACAAAACTGCTCTGATACCACTTTTGTCATGACCCAAACCGATGGGCCACAACAGGTGCCCGAGTCCTACATGTCGAAAATTCTTAAGCATAAATCTAAGTTATACACATGAATAGCATACGTGAGGGAAACCTGTCCAAAAGACATATATACATATACATGCGGAATATAGTGGGGCAAGCCGGCAAGGCTGCTGTAGACAACTATATACCCATAACTGGAAGCCGACAAGGCCACATACTATCCAACTATAGATAACTGTCTACAGACCTATATTGATATACAACTATACAAGGACGAGATTGGACCCCGTCATACCCATATATATATGCAAACATATCGTACGAAGTTCAAAAGCAGCTCCGGATCAAGTGGAGCACACCAACTCTCGTTGACCAAGGATCGTAAGGAGGGGGACCGCCAGCTTCTCTAGTTGCACCTGCGGGCGTGAAATGCAGCCCCTGGGAAATAGGGCATTAGTACGAATAATGTAATGTGTATGTAAGGCATAAAAAATCAGTATATAACAGACATAGATGAAACATGGAATAAGGAACTCCGCTTGCAAGTCTAAATTACTTTGTAAATCCTGAAACATTTATAATATCATATACGTGCGTATAAATGTCGTGTCATGCATGGGTATAGGTGTACATAACATCATCAATTCTCTGAGAGCATCCCATCATATCATCTCGGACACTGTGGGCAAAATCATCAACATATACCAGCTGATCAGGTGGTGGTGCGTATATAACACCATAACCTTTTCCCATATCCCATATCCCATATACATATATACGCGTATATAACGCCATCTTGTCATGGGTAGATATACATGTATAAATGAATGCCATGCATGAGAAGTACGTCAATAAAATTTCTCGGAAATGTCATAATACCATTATACCTCTGATTAATATCATGAAATAAACTTTATCAACTTACGTATTTTCAGAGACCCATGAACAGACGATAGAACAATAAGACATATGAAAATTCAAGAAAATAGGAACCTCTAATACTTCTATGAATATATTCATTTATGGACGTTGTGCATTTGCTCATTTTGTTTGTGTCGTATAGATCATGCCAAATAGAAAGAAGGGATAGCCTTAACATACGTGAACCCATTTTCTTGAGAAATATTGCACCGTAATACCTTATAATTGCAAAATCTCACAACAGTAACATAAATCCAATGTCTACCAAGTGCTTCATCATGTATTATTTAGTATTGTGGTAGGAAAAGGTTATGATTTCCTTCAATATGGTCTAACGTGAGTTCTTAGTAGAAAGAACATATACTTGAATCTCTTGAAAATCTAAGAGACCAAATGAAGGAAAATGGCACACATCTCTTAACTGTGTTCGAATCGGTGGGGCCCACTTCAAGTGGTGACTAAGCCACTTTAATTTTCTAAAATATGACATCTTGCAAGACTTTTAAGAGTCATCTTAATTTTAGGGGGGAAGGGGGGGCTGTCACATTTTTGGCCTCTTAGGCTTTATCCCAAAGCCTTAATTACCCACTAATGATTTATTTAACTAATTAACCCCATTAACCAATAATCAACTAATTACCCATATAATTAAGAATTATCTCAACTTACTTAAAATACTACTCACTTTTAATACGCTTTACGTATCCTACTATTGTGGTTGTGGGGTACCTTGTATGACATTAGTCCATAAATACCGGGTATTGTAGCTCGGACCGTATTTTATCCCAATCGACAACCTTCAACGAAACTCATTTTCTTTGACTCATTTACCCTTTATCCCTCACGACACTTACTTATCGCTCATTATAAATAGCATGAATGCGTATAACCTCAAGATAATCACATCCCCGAGTCTACATCGATTAACTGAAGACGAAACTTTAACGTACAAAAATGCGAGATGTTACATCTGATGTTACGCCCATGTTTTCGTACGTGGAATTAAACTATAATTAAATTGATATAAGCTCAGAAATGAGATGTTACATCCTGCTTTTTCGTACGTTAAAGTTTCGTCATAAGTTATCGACGTAAGCTCAGGAATGAGATTATTTGGAGATTATAAGTTTTATGTTATTTCAAACAAGTGATAAGTAAATTTGTGAAAGTGAGAGAGTAAGTGAATCGAAGAAAGTGAGTTTCGCCGAAGTTGTCAATTCGGGATAAAATACGGTCCGAGCTATAATACCCAGCATTTATGGACTAGTGCCATACAAGGTACCACATGACCATGATAGTAAGGTGTATAAGGTGTGTTAAACTTGAGTAGTGTTTTAAGTAATTTGAGGTAATTCTTAATTATGTGGGTAATTGGTTAATTATTGATTAGTGGGGAATTACCAAGTTAATAAAGAAATTGGTAATTATCTAAAATATTTTGGATAAATATTGAACTTTAACGTGGTAGCAATATGTGTTTTATTTGATGACTCTTAGGTCACTTTGAAAAGGTGGCAACATTTGAAGTAATACCTACCTTTTCTCATTTGGCTAAAGATCGTTACCAAGAAAGCCAAATGTCAGGGCCATACTTATTTTCCTTGCTTGTAGTAAGAAACCATTCCTTTCCTAAGCAATAATCTTATTCATAAGATTTAAAGAGGAATGATTATATTTTCTAAGTTATGGATGACGCTACGACAAATTCATACGAGATTTTATAAGTTAATAGCAACGGAATTTTGCGATTCTAAGGGAGTACGGTACATCTTTATCAAGAATGTCATACGAAATTTTCCTACTTTGATCCGCGGTTACGCGTTGTCGCAATCAACGATGTTAAAGGTATTGTCAAGTGGATCGGTTCAGGTATGTTAAGGTTATCCCTTCTTTCTTTTAGCATGATCTATACAACACGAATGAAATGAGAAAATACACAATTTTCATAAATGACTCTATTAATAGAAGTATTAGAGGTGCCTATGTTCTTGAATTCCCATGTGTCTTATTATTACATCTTCTGTTCATGGGTCACAGAAAAATACATAAGTTGAAAAAAGGTTACTTCATGATATTAATCAAAGGCATAATGGTCTTATGACACTCCGAAAGATTTTATTGACGTACTTTTCATGCATTGCATTCATTTATACATGTACATTGACCCATGACCAGATGACATTATATACACTTATATTTGTAGATATATGTATATGGGATATGGAAAAGGTTACGACATTTATATACACACCAACACCTGATCAGCTGGTATACATTGATGATTTGCCCATAGTGGCTGAGATGATATAATGGGATGCCCTCAGAGGCTTGATGATATTATGAACACATATACCCATGCATGATATGACATTTATACGCATATGCATGACATTTTAAATATTAAATGATTCACAAAACTATTTAGACTTATATGTCGAGTCCTTTACTCCATGTTTCTATTATGACTCTTATTTACTGATGCTCATTCCTTGCATACTCGGTACATTATTTGTACTGACGTCCCTTTTGCTTGGGGACGCTGTGTTTCATGCCTATAGGTCCCGATAGACAGGTCGAGAGTCCTCCAAGTAGTCTATCAGCTTAGCGGAAGATGTTGCTGAGCTCCATTTGCTCTGGAGTTGCTTATTTGGTCAGTATGATTTAGACATGTATTGATTGGTATGTTAGGGCCCTGTCCCAGCCTTATGACATTTATGTACTCTTACAGGCTTATAGACATATTTCACGTATATGAAAGATTTTATGGCCTTGTCGGCCTATGTTCAGTATACGAGTGATTATTTTGGCCTTATAGGCCCGTACGTCATATGTATAAGTCAATATATCAGGTTGGCTCGTTTTATGTCGAGTGTTCCCTCATGTTTTATTCTTGATATCATGAGCAAGATAAGTTACGGTGGTACTCAGTTGAGTAAGGCACCAGTTGCTCGTCGCGGCCCATCGGTTTGGGTCGTGACATTGTGAGACCTAGGCAACCTAGTGCTTTACTTACATGTCGAGTCCTTAACTCCATGTTTCTATTATGACTCTTATTTAGTGATGCTCATTCCTTGCATACTCGGTAAATTATTTGTACTGACATCCCTTTTGCTTGGGGACGCTGTGTTTTATGCCCGCAGGTCCCGATAGACAGGTCGAGAGTCCTCCAAGTAGTCTATCAGCTCAGTGGAAGATGTTGGTGAGCTCCATTTGCTCTGGAGGTGCTTATTTGGTCAGTATCATTTAGACATATATTGATAGGTATGTTAGGGCCTTGTCCCAGCCTTATGACATTTATGTACTCTTAGAGGCTTGTAGACATATTTCATGTATATGAAAGATTTTATGTCCTTGTCGTCCCATGTTCAGTATAAGAGTGATTAGTTTTGCCTTATAGGCCCGTATGTCATATGTATAAGTCAATATATCAGGTTGGGTAATTTTATGTCGAGTGTTCCCTCATGTTTTATTCTTGTTATCTCATACGTCCCTTCTGGCCCATTTACATATGTTGATGTCATGAGAAAGATACGTTACGTTGGTACTCGGTTGAGTAAGGCACCGGGTGCTCGTCGCGGCCTATCGGTTTGGGTCGTAACATTGTGAGACCTAGGAAACCTAGTGCTCTGATACAAACTTGTCACGACCCGGAATTCCCACCGTCGAGATCGTGATAGCGCCTAACATTTTACCTGCTAGGAAACCCAACGTTAGAGGAATTTAATGCCAGCTTTAGCCAATTTCAATAACAAGATCAATTAAGCTCAACAGAAACTAAAATGGATTTGCGGAATAACATAAAACCCATATTATCTGATACGTTTAGGATCTGGAGTCACAACTCATGTGCTACTATGACTTACTACAACAGAGCCTGAAAAGGAAATACGTTGTTCTGAAGAAAAGAAATAGTAAAATAGTAAAGCTAGGAAGAGACTCCAGGGTCTGCGGACGCTAGAAAATCTACCTTGGGTCTCCTAACAAGCAAGTCCAGCTGCTAACCTTGCTATCAGCTAGGGCCGGTACCAAAATCTGCACAAGAAGTGCAAACTATAATATGAGTACAACTGACCCCATGTACTCGTAAGTGTCGAGTCTAACCTCGACGAAGTAGTGACGAGGCTAAGACAAGACACCCACATAATAACCTGTACAGATAATAGTATATGCACAAGAAAGAAAACAATAACAGCTAAAACATGTACTACTAGGAGGGGAAGCATGCTAAAGGGGGAAACAAGATATAAAAGCTACAACAGATATGGAAACCAGAACAGTCGATATGCCTCTAATCAGTAAAATCAATTAAACACAATAAAAGAAGTTGCACGACATCACCCTTCGTACTTTTACTCTCAACCTCACAATGAAACAAAGATATTGCATGAAATCTCCCTTCGTGCTTTTACTCTCAACCTTACAATGTAAGTCAAATACACAACACGACATTGCCCTTCGTGCATTAACTCTTATAACATGGCACGAAATCACCCTTCGTGATTAACGCTCACAATATGGCATGACATCACCCTTCGTGCATTAACACTAAAAATATGGCACGACATCATCCTTCGTGTGTTAACACTCTCCCTCACCACATAACAATGAACAATTATAAAGCAGGGAGATAGAATGCAACAATGACAAGCTTTACCTCAACAATGTTTCCACAATACAAATCTCAACTTTGTATTCAATACTTAATTATCACCAAAAGCCCGTAACCACAATAGGAGAACTATCATTTTAGCAAGTGACTAGTCTAAGCACGGATAACAGATCAAAGTAAGTAACATACTACATGGAACAAGCCCACCCACATGCTATAACCCGACAAACAACGCATAAGTACTCGTCACCTCACATATACATTGTACCCAACATCAAAACAAGTAGCAATTAGGCAAACAAATCCTACTCCCTCGAGTCAAGGTTAACCACGACACTTACCTTGCTCCAAAAGGTCAACTCAAAGCTCAATCACAACTTTGCCTCTCTAACAAGCCTCCAAACCAATAGAATCTAGCAATTTACCAACCAAATGATTCAAATTAATCCTTAGGAACTGTCGACGATTGCAAAGAATTCAATTTAGGCCTTTATTGAAAAAGTCAACAAAAGTCAACCCCCATGCTCGCTTGGTCCAATCCCGAAGTTCGGACCAAAACACGATTACCCATTCACCCCCGAGCCCGATTATGTAATTTGTTTTGGAATCTGACCTCAATCTGAGGTCTAAATCCTCAATTTACAAAAATCCCTAATTCTACCTAAAAATCCCCAATTTCCATCATGAAAACTCAAGATTTTAGGTTGAAATCTTAGGAAATCTAGTGAAAGATTGAAAGAAACTAGTTTAGAATCACTTACCAATGATTTGGGGAAGAAACGTCCTTTGAAAAATTACCTCTAGGGTTTCTTGTTTTGAAAATTTGAAGAATGAACCAAAAATCCCGTCTAATTCAAGTTTTGATCAGCTGCAGATGTTGCATTTGCGACCTAGGGTTCGAAAATGTGAACCCCACAAATGCAAAGAAACATCACACTTGAAAAGCCATCACAACTCTTCATTCATCGCATTTGCGATGAGAAGTTCGCAGATGCGAACACTGTCTTTTCGCAAATGGCAACCAATTGATCGCATTTGCAATCACTGCCCCCACCAGACCCCCTTCGCAAATGCATAGCATTGTTCGCAAATGCGAATATCATATGGCCCAGCTACGCTTCGCAAATGCGATGAGTAGATAGCAAATGCGAACTCATCAGAGGTCGCAAATGCGAAGCCTGATCTCGCAAATGCAAGATCAGAGGCCAGCACCAAAACTGAAAACTAGCAACATTTCCTAAGTCCAATTTCACTCGGTAGCCTATCCTAAACTCACTCGAGCCCTCGGGGCTCTAAACCAACTATGCACACAATTCTAAAAATATCATACGGACTTACTCGTGCGATCAAATCGCCAAAATAACACCTAGAACAACGAATTGAACACCAAATCAAATAAAAGTTTCAAGAAAACTTTGAAACTTCTATTTTCACAAACGGACGTCTGAATAACGTCAAATCAACTCCGTTTCTCACCAAATTTGACAGACAAGTCATAAATCTACTTATTGGACCTATATCGGGCTCCGGAACCAAAATACGGACCCGATATCTAAAAGTCAAACATCGATCAAATATTTCAAATTCATTAAGCCTTAGACTTTTAAATTTCTATAAAATGCGATAACTCGGGGGGACTTTTGAATTCGATTCCGGGCATACCGCCAAGTCCCAAATCACGATACGGACCCACCGGGACCGTCAAACATGAATCTGGATCCATTTACTTAAAACGTTGACCGAAGTAAACTTAAGTGAATTTTAAGGCAAAATTTCATATTTTATCAGTTTTTTAACATAAAAGCTTTCAGGAAAGACGCTCGGACTTCGCACACAAATTGAGGAAGGCTAAAGTGAGATATTTATGGCTTCGAATCACAAAATTACGTTCTAAAACATAAGATGACCTATCAAGTCATCACAATAGAAGAGTTCTACTTATAGTACAATTCTAAATACAGAAGGAAATCTCAGGATTAGGTAAATAACTTGTCTTAATTTGATACGTGCCGAGATTTCCGCCACGATCCTTGCCCGATCACGGATATCTCGGCGTTCTGTTATTCGACTCAGTAGGCTTTCTTCGGTCTCGCTCAATGCCTATAACGTTCGATCTCAATCTCGGCTATTCTCGATCTCAATCGGTCCTCAAATTACGAGCTCGATAATGTATTTTCATGTCACGATCCGATATAACACGAGACCAAACCTCGTCCTGTCATCCTGTTCTCGATTAATCACACAAAATCGGGTGAGCCCGATTTTGACCGTATACAAAACCAAACTTGATATCTTTCCTTAATACCCTACTCAAATAAAACAGGGCACCTTAATCAGAATGGAAAGACCATTGGGCTGAATTAAAATAATGGAACTAGATCGGATGAAATATCTCGAAAAATTGGGTTTGACATGGAAAGTGGATGTTAAGCTTAACTTTGCCTCTTTAATTAAAGTAAGCCTGTTATGAGTCAAAAACGATTAATCAAAGCTGCTACTTAAAGTATTATTAATCTTCCATGTGTTGAGGAAAACGGCCAACTTGTAACTCCACAAGACTGAACCGATATGGAGTGTCCAGATGCAATGTTGCTGTGATCGTGAAAGGAGTAGTTGTTTTATATTGCGTATCATGATGATTAAATATGCACTATTGATCTACTTGAAAACTAATTACAACTTTCAATTGATAGCAATTAACAAACATGATATGGGTACTTGTAAAACAATATATAAATAACATGTTATAATAAGTAAAATTATTGTAAATATGCTCATATTTTTTTTGAAATTGAGCAACTTTGCGTGTGAAACTTTTGATTCATTCATATCGTTGTTAGCCAATCATCTCATATTTATTATTGATGAAACTCCAACGTGAGATAAATGTATATCACATGTTCAAATACGTTGTGAAAAATGATCCAAATTTACCTCAAATTTGATCATGGGTAAATGTTACTTTCGGTTGAAGCTCCTTTAGGGATCAGGAAAAAAAATTAAACTTTCTAATGACAGAAATAATACAGACTAAAAATTTTACGAAGGACAAAATTGTTCAATTTTTAATTATACATGAACAAATTAATCATTATCTCAAAATTATTTGCACTACTGGCGCATACAACTCAAATACGTTAATAAAATGGGTCTCTAAAACCACTTTGAGTCTAAACTTAGGTACCTCATCATTCCATCACTCATTTGTCACCAAAATAATGATTCTTTCTCGTCAAGTTGGGACTTTCTCATCCAATGTACTTTTAAACAATTCCCTAACAAAGATCTCCGTGAGTGAAAACAAAGAAATAAACTACTTACTTTAGATTAGATTAGACGAAAAGAGCTTTCAGTCTAAAACAATCAGTAACTTGTACTCTTCAATTTTTGCTAATTCCCTCTTTCTCTTTACATCAACAAACGATGAAAATGGTTGCACGGACAGCAAGTTCTTCCGTTGCCCTGCTAGACAGGTCTCTATTTTTTGAAGGAACTTTTTAGGGATAATTACAGTTATAAATAGTATTTTATTGATGATAGAATATTTATTTTTTAGAGAGATTTTAGAGTTTATTATTTTGTGGCCAAGTCACTTTTCCCATATAAATAGAAGAGTTATATTCCATTGTAATTCATCCCTAATCAATAAGAATTTTCTCTCTACTTTTCTCTGCAATATTCTTTCTTCTTTTTTTATTATTTTTATAACATGTTATCAGCAAGAGACCCTAATCAATTGAGTAGATGTTGGTTGTTTTAATTTGTAGATATACTATTAATTAATTGTCTAATGTTTGAGAAATTAAACCACCCGTGGAGCAAAGATATAGGAATTTGCGTGAGACTCTTGCGTGAATGCATTGATATTCCTAAACTAGGCACCCGCTTTAGTCACCAGGCTTTAGGATACGTGCATGATGCTCAACCTATACATAATATTGAGCATGATGTATGTCAGTTGTTCCATGAACTTCCTTCAGAAATAAATTATGGATTTAAGGTAAGATTTTACCTTATTTTTCTCTTTTAAATTCTTGAATCTATAATTTAATTTTAAATACAAGCAAAGACAATAGATTTTCATTATAATTCTAATAGAATATGTAAGAAATTATAACCACCCGAAGTGGTAAATTTTTTATGTTTTGTTGTGATCAAATTCATGTATCATTGTGAGCATAAAAAGTGAAAATCCGTCACCATCGAATTTCCCTTAAGAGAATGTGGTAGCAGTATGTAATAAGTGTGAAATAAGAAAAAATTATTGCCGTGAAGATATCAATGAATTTGGACGTGACAATAAACAAAATTATAATCATCATCATTGTGGTAATGAGAATAGTAAGGATTCTCAAAAAAATCATTCACTCTATGAAAGTATTGTTTTGCCATCAATTTTACATGAGATTTTGTAAAGCACATATAGATGATTATGGTCCATTCATGATGTGAATGTGACAACATGTGATATATAAATACATTTCCATTCTTGGAAGAATATGAACGTGCTAGTGGTAGTGCATATATCACACTCACCTCTAGAAGGAGGTTTGAGATGAAATAAGAAAATAATTTTATTATTATGGCATGAATGGTCATTAATCACGTACCTATTGTATACCAAAATATTATGGCAATGTGATTATTACAGGACAAAAGTAATGGAAGTAACATATCTTGCCTATAATGATTTTGACCATGAAAATAATGGTAACTTTCTCCTTGAAAGAGATATTCACCATATAGATTTTGATGAATATGTGGTAGTACAAAATTAATTGAGAGCTCTGAAAGACCAATTATACTATTTTGGAGAAATAAAATTGATTATCAATAAGGTATTGTGTTGTAGCAAGTCTCAAAGAAACTTATTGAGTTTCTAAAGTATCCGTGAAAGCGGTTGGTTATATTTTGTGATGACCCTATAGGTCATCTAGAGATTTAGAATCTAATTCCGTATTTCGAAGACTCTAGTAGCTTCTTTGAGCCTTTCTCGATTTGCATGCGCAGTCCGGGTGTTTTTCCGGAAGGCTTATATATTAAAAACTGAAAAAATGCAAACTTTTGCCTTAAAAATCTATTTGTGTTGACTTCAATCAATGATTTGAGCAAACAGAACTGGATCAGTGTTCTGACGGTCCCGGTGGATTCATATCGTGATTTGGGACTTGGGCGTATGCCTGTAATCAAATTCGGAGGTCCCTAGCTCGAGTTATTGATTTTTGTCGAAAATTGAAAGCTTAAAGGTTTAATGATTTTAAAGAATTGTCCGATATTTGATTTTGTTGATACTGAGTCTGTATTTTTGTTCCGGAGCCCGGTATAGGTCAATAACTATATTTATGACCTGCTTGTCAAATTTGGAGAGAAACGAAGTTCATTTGACGTGATTCAGACGTCCGTTTATGAAAATAGAAGTTTCAAAGTTTGTTGAAAATTTCATTTGATTTTGGTGTTCGATTCGTAGTTCTATGCATTATTTCGGTGTTTTGGTCGCACGAGCGAGTTTGTATGAGTTTTTCGGACTTACGTGCATAGTTGGTTTGGAGCCTCGAGGGCTCGAGTGAGTTTCGGATAGCCTATAGAAGGTTTTGGACTTAGAAAATCTGGTGTTTTCCCCAACTCAGCTGTCATCTGGTTTCCTTCTTCCTGATCGCGAAGGTACTCTCACGATCACGAAGGTACTCTCACGATGGCGAATATGAACTAGGCTGGGTAGGGTTTTCTTCTATGCAAACGCGAGAAAACGGTTGCGAACGTAGAGCACTGGGGGATTTTCTTTACGCGAACGCAGCCAGTCACACGCGAACGTGTAGTGTATTGAGGTGGGGGAGGGGAAAGCAGGGGTTGTTCTACACGAACGCGAGTTGGCTCGCGAACACGATGGCCAGGGAGGGACAAACCACCATGAACACGTGCATCCCCTAGCGAACGCGTAAGCCACTGAGGCTTTGCTCTTCGCGAACGCGTCAGGTTCCCTGCGAACGCGATGAACACCTGACGCCCAATGTTAAAAACAGAACCAACTCGGGATTTTTGCCATTCTACATTTCAAAGCTAGAAACCTCTAGAGGCGATTCTCCCATGAGTTTTTCTTCCTCAATTTGTTGGTAAGTGATCCTAACCTACTTTCTTTCAGTTACTCATTACATTTCATAAGTTTTCAACCTAAAATATAGTGTTTTCATGTTGGAAATTGGGGGTTTGGGTAGAATTAATTATTTTTGTAAAAATGGGATTTAGACCTCAAATTGAGGTTGGATTCCAAAATAAATCACATAACCGGGCTCGGGGTTGGATGTGTAATCGGGGTTTGGTCCGAATTTCGGGTTTGGACCAAGCGGGCCCGGGAGTTAACTTTTATAATAATGATCTAAATTGAATCCTTTGCAATTGTGGGTAATTTTCTAAGGCTTAATTTTAATTGTTTGGTTGGTAATTTGAAAGATTCTATCGGTTCAAAGGATTGTTTGAGATGAAAAATAATGGTTAAGCTTTGAATTGATTCTTGGAGCGAGGTAAATATCATGGTTAACCTTGACTTGTGGGATTAGGACTTGTTTGCCTATTTGCTTCATGTATAGATGTTTAGTACAACGTATATGTGAGGTGACGAGTACTTATGCGTCAAAGCATGTGGTGAAACTGGTTTTTTTGCAATTTACTTCTTTCTTTGATCATGATATCCCTGCTTAGTCTAGTTAATTATTAAATTATCGTTCTTCGTGCATTTACTAACTATTTGAGATATTTGAGTATTGTGTTTCCGAAGTTTAGGATGGTATTGTGGAAACATTGTTGATATAAGGCTTGTTCTTGTTTATTCTGTCTCCCTTTTAATTATGTTCATTGTTATATGGTAAGGGAGAGTAATAATGCACGAAGGGTGATGTCGTGCCATATTGTGAGTGTTAATGCACGAAGGGTGATGTCGTGCCATATTGTGAGTGTTAATGCACGAAGGGTGATTCCGTGCCATGTTATGAGAGTTAATGCACGAAGTGTGATGCCGTGCCGTATCTATTAATTTATACTGAGAGTGAGAGTAAAAGCACGAAGGGTGACGCCATGCAATTTTTTTTCATTGTGCTTAATTGTTCTTACTGGTTGAAGGATATTGACTGTTCTGTTCAACATTTCCGCTGTATCTCTCATATCTTGTGTCCCCTTTAGCATGCCCCCCTCCCAATAGCATGTCCCCCTCTCAATAGTACATAGGATCGGTTGTACTCATACTACACTCTCACTTCTTGTGCAGATTTTGGTACCGACCCTAGCTATCCGTGAGGCGCATCAACTTGGACTTGTTTGTTGGAGACTCGAGGTAGATCTGCTGACGTTCGCAGACCTTGGAGTCCCCTTCTAGATCTCCTGACATCAGGGGTGAATTCGAAGAATCTTACATTTAGGGTTGTATAACCTCTTTGCTAGTTGGAATAGAACTTTTGAGCATGTATTGATTAGTTTATATACTATTTGATTAGTTTTTGGTTGATTCGACATCGAATTGAGGGTGTGAGCATATTCTTGGACCGCAAAGTAGGTCTTGAGACGAGGTAAGTCTCTTTTCTAACCCTGTAAGACAGAATTAACCCTATAGGTGAACTTAATCAATATGTACTTCTATTTGTGGGGGCTACGTATGCATGAAGTGACGATAGTCTGTGCATAACTACTATTCATGCTTATGTCCAGGTAGATTTAGCTTTACACCATGTTTTGTTGATACTGTTTCTTGTTTATGCTTACTAATTGTTTGGATTAAACTAGAGGTTGAGGATTTCAACATTTTAAAGGTTCCTAGCTGAATTTCGTATTTTGAAAAATAATAGAGGGATATTATGATAACTTAAGAAAATCTGTTCAATTACTTCACAAGTATATTCCGCGAGCAGGGTAAATTTCCACTACTCTCATGGGAGCGGGCCGTTCGTCTCGGCAGGTTAATTGATATATCTATGGTTCGGGCCGTTCGACCCTCGATAGTGCACAATATATTTATATGTTTATTTGGATCAGGCCGTATGTACTCGGCATAATTCGTGCGTAAAGATATTGGAACCCCTTTTATATTTAATATGATTTCATGGGCTTGAAAGGTGGAAAGGATTAGATGAGAGAAATGACTTGGTTCCTACTTGAAATAAAAGGATTGTTTGCTTACCTTTCCTGATCTGAGTTGTATTATTATTTTATCTATCATGTTTAATTTGAACTTCATTGTATTACATTTTTTCCCATAGTAAGTGTCAAAGTCGAGCCCTCGTTACTACTTCTTCGAGGTTAGACTAGATACTTACTGGGTACATGTTGTTTATGTACTCACGCTACACTTCTGCACTTGATGTGCAGGATCTGAGGCAGGTGCATCTGGTTATCAGTCCGGCACGCACACTTGGCTTACGGTTCAAGACTATACGGTGAGCTTCCCTTCCGAGCCGTTTTGCAGTAGCCGAGGTATTCCTGTTGTTTTGTTCTGTCTATTTTATTTTAGACAATAGAGTAGTAAATCTTTTGTATATTCTACTAGTAGTCCATACTCTTGTGACACCAGGTCTTGACACACACACTAGTAGACTCTTGGTTTTGGTTTATTTCATTGATCATGATTGCACTTATTAACTCTCGTGTTACTTATTTCTTTATATTCATTACTTCTTGAACCTTTTCAAGATTAAAGAAAGTTGATTACTTCGTAAAGTCTTTAAAAAAGAAATCACATAGTTTGCTCACTGTTGGCTTGCTTGGCGGCGGCGCTGGGCGCCGTCACGGCCTAAAATGGAATTGGGTCGTGACAACTTATATGACACTTGTAATAACCCATTTAACACGGGTCAAACTAGAGTATAACATATTGGAAATATCGATTAATTTTAAGAGAGTCACCACCTAATTATTTTAAAGGTGAATTAGGACACCTATTTACTAAATAATTCTTCAAGTTAACTCTGTATTTTATAGTGTATTTAACCTCAACCTAATCAGTAAGGATTCTAGTTAATCCTATAGGGAAGGTTATGAAGCCACCTTATATGATCCGTTAATCACAGTTAATCAGTCAAACTTAGGTTAATTCATTAGTTAAGATAATAATATTAAAAGCCTTTATTAGTTAAGATTTAAAAAAAACTGATTATGATAAGTCAAATTTCCAAGTTCTGAAATCAAAGAAAATTTATTTTGTTAGCACTTTCCAAAACGTAAGAAAGAATAGTTAAGTTAATGCAGTGAACACTTATAAAAAAATTCATATTTATAGAAAAAACTATTTGAGATTAAAGAAAGATTTCAAAACATTTATGTCACCACCCAAACTACCAAGTCGTGATGGCGCCTATCGTGATACTAGGCCAGCCGACTCATAATCCAACATCACAATATTTCATTTCAAGACATTTGCTTTTCAGCTATTTAGCGATAAATCTTTCGTAAAAATCCAAAACAAAGAAACAAATGCGGAAATAAAAGCTCGACATCGGGTGTCACTAGTCATGAGCATCTACGATACAAGTCTGATAATAATAGGACTAATACAATATGACAATCTAATAAAATAACCGTAGGAAGATAGGAGGGAGAAGAACAAGGCTGCGATCACCATGCAACTACCTTGTTAACTCCACAGATCGCGATGGATGAATCAACACTCGCTTGAACGTCTAGTAACACCTGGATCTGCACACAAGGTGCAGAGAGCAACGTGAGTACGCCAACTCAGTAAGTAACAACCATAAATAAAGGCTGAGTAGCAGTGACGGGCAGTAAAACACATAAGGATCATAATATGAAATCTTAGTGAAGAAACATACTTTCAATCAGTGTTTGAGTCAAAACATCTCGTAAAAATCCAATTTCAGTAGAAAACATTTGTAGGTATTTTTCAACAGTTTCAATAGAGGCTCAATGCAAAATAGAGTGAAAATAATGAAGTCAGGAACGGCCCCTCGGGCAAAATATCACTCATAAACAGCCCCTCAAGCTAGCCTCACAGTCATTCATAACCAGACCCTCGGGCATAACTCACCATCACTCATGCCTCCCAATAACTTTTCACTCGGCACTCGACACTCGCTTTCACTAGGTACCTGCGCTCACTGGGGGTGTATACAGACTCCGGAGGGGCTCATTCAGCCCAAACACTATATAAAGCCAAATCATGACATAAATCACTCAGGCCCTCGGTCTATAATAAACATAATGCGGCGTGCAGCCCGATCCCGTATAATATCCTCACAAATCAGTCCCTCGGCCTCACTCAGTCATAAACCTCTCAAGCCACTCGGGCTTTCAGTAAAAATAAGGAACTCATCCCAAAATAATATTTATATGCATCAAAACAAAGTTATGCAGTAAACAGGTAAAATCATGACTGAGTATAGATTTCAAATCGAAAACAGTGAGAGGATAGTAAGAAAAGCCCCTGAGGGTCCAAACAGTACTGGCACAAGGCCAAAACATGGCATTCATATCAAGTTATAGGAATTCTTTCTAACACATAGATATTATACAGTTTCAACAAAATACGCAATTCTGCAGTTGCTACGGGACGGACCAAGTCACAATTCCCAAAGGTGCATGCCCACACGCCCCTCACCTAGCATGTGCGTCCACTCAAAACAGTAAAAAGATACGAAATCTGGGGTTTCATACCCTCAGGACTAGATTTACAGTCGTTACTTACTTCAAACTGGACAAGACTCTTGTCCACAATGCTCTTGCCTCTCGACTCGGCCTCCAAATGCTCCAAATCTATCCAAAATCAGTATTGTAAAGACCCGTAAAATTTCTATGTCTAAAATAATGCTTGATAGGTCCCTGTGCTGTTATAACTGTAGAAATTCTTAAAACGGTCCTATTTTGAGTAAAAAGTATCCCAGAACTTGAAAAATTAAACTTTCCAGAATTTGCGTGTTATGCGACGCACTATGTGATCACATAACAGGTATGCGGACCGCATAGTGGTCGCATACCTGGACAGTCTACTGTCCAAAGGGAGGACAACTATGCGGCCCCGAATGCGATCGCATTTTGGGTATGCGGACCGCATAGTTGTCGCATTCTTGCCCTGTGATTTTTGCGAGGGAGGTTATGCGACGCACTATGCTATCGCATAACAGGTATGCAAACTGCATAGTGGTCGCATACCTGGTTAGTGTGGTTCTCATTTCGTCCCATTGAAGGCCAACTATGCGACAGGAATGCAGACCGCATAGCAGGAATGCGATCGCATTCCTGATCGCATCTCTGTGTCGGGGCTCCTGTTTTCTAAATTTTAAACCCGACCCCTTGTTTTATAAAACACCCATTTCCTTAATTTTAACGAATTTATGACCAAAAATAGAGAGAGAAGAAGAGAGTTCTTGAGAGAGAAGGTTTCAACATCATCCAATTTGGTTTTCCAAAATCACTCAAGCCCGAAAATTATCAAGTTATTGTCATCTTCTTCACTCAAAGAGGTAAGTCTTCACCCTATTTCCCCAATTTCCCAGATTTTGTGCAGGAATAAAACACACATAGGTTGGGTCTTGAAAATAAAAAGTGAAATCTTGCATGCATGTGAATTAAATCCCATAATCTAGTAAAGGGAAGAATAAGTTTGGGTAATTATTCTCAAAAAGGGGTTAGTAGTCTAAAGGGTCATATAATGTTTGATAATAATGCTCAATTAAGTACAAGATACTTAATTCTAAGTGAAATATGTCGCACTGTGGAATAGATTGACGGCGCTAGACGGTCCGGTGAATTGCGATAGAAATTAAAAAAGGGGACGACTCGAGGTATGTATGGCTAACTTTAATCTTCGTATAGTCACCTTGTTGGTGTCCAAACATTCGGTATGAATTTCTTGCTGAGTATATGTGAATTTATTGCCCGGTTTTGTTGAGGTGTGAGATTGCATTCTCTGATTTGTCTTAGTCGATTATCGTGATAATTGAGATTGTGAAAGGTGACTTCTATGTGATTACTTTAACATGTGCAAGGCTCGTTAAATGCTTGAGTATATTGGTATGAAAGAATGATGACAAACCCAAATGTGTAAATGAATCTAAGTGATAAGGGCTATGTAACAAGCGATGAAGGGGAATTGTGAATTGATCTAATTGAACTAAATGACCATGGAAATATCGTATATGACTCATTGTCGGCAAGGTTTATTTAGACTAACTTCATATGGATTTTTGGTTGTAATGAATTTATATTCTTGTTAATGAATACCTTTCTGGTTGAATTAATGGATGATAAAGACTATTGTGAACACATGATTATTTGGGTGTTATGAAATTGTACTCTTGATGATATGACACCCTGTGATTGAATTGTGGGCTGTTATTGTTTTCTATGAAATGTGATGGTCTGGTGGGATTGGGTTGCATGCCGCAACACGAAGTAATAAGGGTGGAGAGGTAATAAGAGTGAAGTGTAATATTGTACGGTGTGATCGGGTTGCACGCCGCAACACGAAGTGATAAGGGTGGAGAGGTAACAAGGGTGGAGAGTAAAATGTAAGGTGGGAGCGGGTTGCACGCTGCAACAAGAAATGTAAGGTGGGATCGGGTTGCATGCCGCAACAAAATGTAATAAAGCTAAAATGTGATTTTGTTGAAATTAGGATCTGTAAGGCTCTCAATTGTACTTGTTGCTATATCACTGTGCACTACGTGTTGGTTCCTTTAACTGCTTTCTATCTGTGCATCTCTTGATTTTACTTTGAGTAAAGTTTGCTCATACATGCTAGTACTATTCCACAGTACTAACGTCCCTTTGCCGGGGGTGCTACATTTTTATATGGATGTAGGTGGGTCCATAGCAGGTAGCTCAGTTTGCCGTTAGTGGTGCCTCCTCCTCATCTTTCTGAAAGTACTAGTGAGCCCCACTTCCTCCCGGGGCCATGTGTAATTCATGCCATCTCTTTTGAGTCTATTATGTATTGTAAGGTATATCCGGGGCCTTGTTGCCGGCAAAGTATTGTGTAAATTTCTAGTATTCGTAGAGGCTCCGTAGCCATGATGTGGGTGTATATATGTATTTTGGGTAGTCTCTGTACGTATTCAGAAATCGTGGTCCGTATTGGAAAGTTATGTATGTATTGTGTATGCTTTGGGAATCAAATTGTTGAAATGTTAAAAGAGAAATGAACTTAAGTTTGTAAATCCACGCTTAAATCCTAAGTTGTTATTTCATATGGAATATGGTGCATTGTATATACTGGGGAAACATGTTGGATAGGAAAGGCAATCCAGGTCCACTTGACCGGGTTCACCCGGCTAGGTGCCGGTCTCGTCCCTCGATTTTGGGGCGTGACAAACTTGGTATCAGAGCCTAAGGTTTTCAAAGTGTCCTAGGATGTCTCAGAGCCGTGTCTAGTAGAGCCCTTCTTATCGGTGTGTTGTCGACCACATCTATAATTAGGGGGCTGCATGGATATTTAGGAAAGTACCCTTTTATTGCTATTCTATATCGTGCGATGTGGTGGAAGGTGGGTTGTCTATCCCTAACTCGTGCATTGTTATGATTTTTAGTAAATGGCACCCAAGAAGAAATCTCGACTCGTCCTAGAGGCCAATGCCACCCCAGGAGTTACCGTGAATTCTTTATCTGGTGGTGCGGGTGAGAATGATTCTTCGGCCCTGAATCGGCCTGACTCTTCCATCCCAGGCCAGGATATTCCTATTCCTGCTCCAGCGGAGAGTGCTACAGTCCCTCCCGCTGATGTTCCTAATCCTTCTTCAGTCCCAGCTTCCGGTCCCAGTATTTCTGATGAGGACCTCAGGGGAGCTATTAAGATGTTAACCCAGTTAGTGGCCTCCCAAGCCCAAAACTCGCATGCTGCCACTGCATCCTCTAGCGAGCAAGGGGATTCTTCGTGTTCCAGGGTCAACCAGTTTCTTCGGTTAGCCCCTCCAGAGTTCACAGGCACCGACCCAGAGGCTGACCCTCAGGAGTTCATTGATGAGATGTACAAGACCCTCCGAGTTATGAGGGCTACTGAGACAGAGGGGGTTGAGTTGGCTTCCTATTGTCTGAATCGAGCGGCATATTCGTGGTTTGAAATGTGGGAGAGTTCCCGTGGGGAGGGGAGCCCTCCGACAAAGTGGGATGAGTTTGTTGATGCCTTCATGGATCATTTCTTACCTGCCGAGACTATGGCAGCCCGTGCTGCGCAGTTCGAGGTCCTTAAGCAGGGCAACATGAGTGTGTGGAAGTATCATATGGAGTTTGTGCGCTTGTCCAATTATGTTGTTCACATGATGCCAACTACGGAAGCTAGAGTTCGTCGGTTTGTTCAGGGCCTTGGTCCCTTGGTTATTAATGAAGCTGCTACAACTGCCTTGCATTCGGATATGAATTATGGGAAAATAGTGGGATTCACCGAGGCTACAGAGGATCGAAAATTGAAAATAAGGATGGAGAGAGAGAGCAGTAGTAGGTCCCGGTCAGCGGGCAACCCTGGAAGCTCAGTTGGAGGTGTGAGATCAGCCCTTGGAAGAGGATCATCAGGGCCATCTCAGTCATATGCTCAGCCCTCAGCCAGTGCGCCGCCATCAGGGCACAATTATCAGCAGGGAGGCCGTTTTAGACCCGGTTCAGATAGTAGGAGGTTCCATCTGTCGGGTCGTTCCGGTGGGAAGTTTCAGCAGCAGCGGAGGGTCCCATGCCCTAAGTGTGGGAGATTTTATATTGAGTCTTGTTACTTGGATATTCCGGTATGCTATAGATGTGGAGAGAGAGGCCATATCCAGCGAGACTGCCGCGCACCC
The DNA here is from genome assembly GCA_005239525.1 of Nicotiana knightiana. Taxonomy (NCBI): domain Eukaryota; kingdom Viridiplantae; phylum Streptophyta; class Magnoliopsida; order Solanales; family Solanaceae; genus Nicotiana; species Nicotiana knightiana. The sequence continues at coordinate 12,567 of ML410014.1, read as the reverse complement.
AGTCAGGGCGCGGGTAGGGGTACTGCTCAGCCATCCAGATCTTCAACCACTACATTTTTGGCACGCCCTCCAGCTCCAGCAGGGTGCGGTACAGTTAGGGGTGGAGCACAGGATCGAGGGGGACCCAGTCAGTTCTATGCTTTGAGTGGTCGCCAGAATGCAGAGGCTTCCCCAGATGTGGTCACAGGTATTCTGACTGTTCAGTCACATGATGTTTATGCTCTTATTAATATCGGATCTTCTTTGTCATATGTTACTCCATTTATTGCTTCAAGTCTTGGGATAGAACCCGAACAACTTCACGAGCCGTTCTCTGTGTCGACTCCAGTTGGCGATTCTATTGCGGCCGTGCGAGTCTATAGAAATTGTGTTGTCACGGTGCATGGTCGGGATACCACGTCCAATCTTATTGAGTTAGGAATGGTAGATTTTGATATAATTATGGGGATGGATTGGCTCTATTCGTGCTTTGCTAAACTCGACTGCCGAACCAGAATTATGAGGCTCGAGTTTCCTAATGAATCAGTTATCTAGTGGGAGGGGAATAATGTTGCACCAAGAGGTAGAATCATTTCCTACCTTAAGACCTCAAAGATAATCAGGAAAGGGTGCATCTATCATTTGGTTCGTGTTGCGGACGCCACCTTAGAGGTGCCTGCCCCCGAGTCTATACCGGTTGTGAACGAGTTTCTTGAAGTGTTTCTGGACGAGCTTCCTGGGATTCCACCAGATAGAGAGATCAATTTCGGGATTGATGTATTGCCAGATACGTAGCTAATATCTATTCCACCTTACAGGATGGCGCTAACAGAATTAAGGGAGTTGAAAAAACAATTGAAAGATCTATTAGAAAAAGGTTTCATTCGGCCAAGTGTGTCGCCTTGGGGCACACCGATTCTTTTTGTCAGAAAGAAAGACGGATCGCTTCAGATGTGTATTGATTATCGACAGCTCAACAAGGTCACCATCAAGAATAAGTATCCATTTCCTCAGATAAATGATTTGTTCGACCAGTTGCAAGTTGCTAAGTTCTTCTCAAAGATTGATTTGCGGTCCAGGTATCATCAGTTATTCTTGTTTATTCGCGGAGTTAGGAGGATCATGCTAATCACCTCAGGGCAGTTCTGGAGACTCTTCATCATCACCAATTGTATGAAAAGTTTTCAAAATGTGAGTTTTGGCTAGAATCAGCCACCTTTTTGGGCCATGTTGTTTCCAGGGAACGGATTCAGGTTGATCCCCAAAAGATTGCAGTAGTAAAGTTGGCCTAGGCCAACGACCCCGACAGAGATTCGCCGTTTCTTGGGTCTAGCTGGGTATTATCGGAGGTTCGTGGAGGGATTATCTACTCTCGCCTCCCCATTGACTAAGCTGACGTAGAAAGCAGTTAAGTTTCAGTGGTCCGATGCATGTGAAAGGAGCTTTCAGGAATTAAAGTCGAGATTGACTTTGACACTAGTGTTGACCTTTGCAGAAGGTTCAGAGGGATTTGTGGTTTATTGTGATGCTTCGAGGGTTGGTTTGGGGTGTGTGTTGATGAAATGTAGTAAAGTCATAGTGTATGCTTCAAGGCAGCTCAAGAATCACGAGAAGAATTATCCGACGCATGATTTGGAGCTCGTGGCGGTTGTGTTTGCATTAAAAATCTGGCGTCATTATCTTTATAGGGTCCATGTGGACGTGTTCACATACCACACGAGTCTTCAATATTTATTGACGTAGAAGGAGTTGAACTTAAGGTAGTGAAGGTGGTTAGAATTGCTCAAGGACTATGATATGAATATTTTGTACCACCCATGGAAGGCGAATGTGGTAGCCGACGCTCTTAGTCAAAAATCCATGGGTAGCTTGGCACATTTGGAAGTCAGACAGAGGCTTTTGGCTTGGGAAGTTCATCAGTTGGCTAGTTTGGGGGTCTGTCTTTCGACCTCAAATGAAGGGGATGTCGTGGTGCGTAATGGAGAAGAATCTTCGCTTGTAGCTGAAGTCAAGGGAAAGCAATTCAGGGATCCGACTTTGGCACAATTGAGGGAAGCCATTTTGAATCACAAGACTTCAACATTCTCACTCGGCAATGATGACGGTGTCAAGATAGGTTATGTGTTCCAGATGTGGATGATCTCCGGGAAAGGGTGATGGCAGAGGCTCATAATTCCAGGTATTCCGTACACCCAGGTTCTATGAAAATGTATCACGATCTGAAGGAAATTTATTGGTGGAATGGTATGAAGAGGGGTGTGGCGGATTTTGTGGCTAAGTGTTCAAATTGTCAGTAAGTGAAGGCCGAACATCAGAGGCCCGGTGGATTGACGCAGCTTATGGAAATATCGATGTGGAAATGGGAGATGATCAATATGGACTTTGTGGTGGGGTTACCTCGCACTCCACATAGGTTCAATTCGATTTGGGTGATAGTGGATCGACTCACGAAGTCGACGCATTTCTTGCCAGTCAAGTCCACCAATACTACAGAACAATACGTTCACTTGTATATCAAAGAAATAGCCAGGCTCCATGGCACTCCAGTATCTATTATCTCGGATCGAGGGGCCCAGTTCACAGCTAACTTTTGGAAGAAATTTCAGCAAGGTTTGGGTACTCAGGTAAATCTCAGCACATCATTGCATCCACAAACTGATGGGCAGGCAGATCGGACTATTCAGACGCTTGAAAATATGTTGCGGGCTTGTGTATTAGATTTCAAAGGTAGCTGGGATGATCACTTGCCACTTATAGACTTTTCTTATAATAACAGTTTCCATGTTAGTATTCAGATGGCCCCATTTGAGGCATTGTACAGAAGGAGATGTAGATCTCCGATCAGATGGTTTGAGGTTGGTGAGGAAGAATTTTTAGGACCCGACCTTGTGCAACAAGCTGTGGAAAAAGTTAGAGTCATTCAGGAGAGGATGAAAACTGCTCAGAGTCGTCAGAAATCCTTTGCGGACGTTTGTCGTAGAGAATTGGAATTCCAAGTAGATGATTGGGTATTCTTGATGGTCTCTCCCATGAAGGGAGTAATGTGGCTTGGGAAAAAGGGGAAATTGAGCCCAAGGTATGTCGGGCCATATAGGATTTCTCAAAGGATAGGACAGGTGGCTTATAGGCCAGAATTGCCCCCTGAGATGGCATTAGTGCACCCGGTGTTCCATGTGTCTATGTTGAAGAAAGTGGTTGGAGATCCATCAGCTATCATGCCAGTTGATACTATTGAGGTTAATGAAGAATTATTGTATGAAGAGGTTCCGGTTGCTATTCTTGATAGGCAAGTCCGTAGATTGAGGAACAAAGAAATCGCTTCAGTTAAAGTGTTGTGACGAAGTCAGCAAGTTGAGTAAGGCACGTGGGAAGCAGAAAATGAAATGAAAGAAAAATATCCCCATTTGTTTGAATAAGTCTAGTAGTGATCGTGCGAACTGTCATCTCTAAACAAATTATATGTTATGTTCAGGTTTGTGCAAAAGCACCCCATTTTCCCCTAATTGCTCTACTATTGCAACTTCTCAAGTTGTGCCATAATTGTGTATTTTATGATTATCTGAGTAATGTGCAACCCCTTGGAGTAAATGAAATTATGTGAAACTCATGTGATGGTTAGATGATTAATTGAACTGTGGATTAGTAATGGTTAATCGAAGAGTAGATTGATAATTATTAATTGAAGTGTATATGGCATGTTGAAGTAATTGAATTATATGGGACTTGTCGAGGGGACCAAATTATGTGCAAGTCCATGAAATAACTAGTTATGTGTGGAATTGGTTAAGAACATGTGTTTCGGGGGCTCTCTGGCAGGTAGATAGGCATAATTACAGAGGAAACTCTGGCGAAATTTTCAGAAAATATCGGAGTTAGAAAAAAATTGGGGGTTGACATATTGTGTTTTCAAAACCAAATGATTTCCCGATCCTTATTTGAGGATGAATGATTTTAAGTGGGGGAGGATGTAAAGACCCGTAAAATTTCTATGTCTAAAATAATGCCCGAATAGGTCCCTATGCTGTTATAACTGTAGAAATTCTTAAACGGTCCTATTTTGAGTAAAACGTATCCCAGAACTTGAAAAATTAAATTTTCCAGAATTTGCGCGTTATTTAACGCACTATCCGATCGCATAACAGGTATGCGGACCGCATAGTGGTCGCATACCTGGATAGTTTACTGTCCAAAGGGAGGACAACTATGCGGCCCTGAATGCGATCGCATTTTTGGTATGAGGACGACATAGTTGTCGCATTCTTTCCCCATGGTTTTTGCGAGGGAGGTTATGCGACGCACTATGCGATTGCATAACAGGTATGTAAACCGCATAGTGGTCGCATACCTGGTCAGTGTGGTTCCCATTTCGGCCCATTTGAAGGCCAACTATGCGACAAGAATGCAGACCGCATAGCAGGAATGCGATCGCATTCCTCACCGCATCTCTATGTCGGGGCTCCTATTTTCTAAATTTTAAACTCGACCCCCTGTTCTATAGCCGGGGCCTTGTTGCTGGCAAAGTATTGTGTAAATTCCTAGTATTCGTAGAGGCTCCATAGACATGATGTGGGTGTATATATGTATTTTGGGTAGTCTCTGTACGTATTCAGAAATCGTGGTCCGTATTGGAAAGTTATGTATGTATTGTGTATGCTTTGGGAATCAAATTGTTGAAATGCTAAAAGAGAAATGAACTTAAGTTTGTAAATCCATGCTTAAATCCTAAGTTGTTATTTCATATGGAATATGGTGCATTGTATATACGGGGGAAACACGTTGGGTAGGAAGGCAATCCAGGTCCGCTTGACCGGGTTCACCCGGTTAGGTGCCGGTCTCGTCCCTCAGTTTTGGGGCGTGACAAGTATATTATCATCAATATACGCTAAAGGAATGAATTCCACACGAAAATGATCAAATTAGACCAAGAATCCCGAATTTAGTTCAAACCCGGCCCTGAGCCCACGTTTCAAAACTCGAAAAAAATTACAAAACTAGAAAGCCCATTCTCTCAAGAGTCCAACTACACCAAGTTTATCAAAATACGACCTCGTTTGACCCCTCAAATCCCCAAATCAAACTCTCCAATTACCAAACCCTAATCCCCTCAAATCCATCCATAATTTCTACTAATTACATGCTTAAACAACTGAAAATTACCATAATCACGAGTATTAAGCTCAAATAACTTACTGCAATGTAAACCCCTTTGATTCCTTCTTCAAAATCACCCCAAAAGCTCCAAAAACGGATTAGAAATTGTGATGAATGACCAAAAATTTGCGAAGTCCACAATTTATACCTTTTGTCCAGTACTTCCACATCTGCGACCCATCAGTCGCTTCTGCGACGCTGTACTTGCGGAAAATCCATCGCAGGTGCGGTTCCCACTTAAATCCTTAGAATCCGCTTTTGCGGTTAATCTCTCGCTCCTGCAGTCCCGCAGGTGCAAATATTCCTCCGCATATGCGACTCCTAACCTGGCCCTCCTTTTCCGCATTTGCGGCTGCCCTAACGCATCTGCAACATCGCACCTGCGGTCCCCACTCCGCACCTGCGGTCCCCACTCCGCAGGTCCGAAAACATCAGAAGCAGCAACATCAGCTGCCTTATTCCATTTCCAAACTCTCCGCTAACCATCCGAAATCATCCCGAGGCCCTCGAGACCTCAACCAATAACACCGACAAGTCACATACCAACATACGAACTAGGTGGATCCTTCGGAACACTCAAAACAACAACAAAACATCAAATCAACCTCAGATTCAAGCCTAAGAATTTCTAAACTTCCAATTTCTGCAAACAACACCGAAACCTATCCAATCTCATCCGAATAACCTCAATTTTCACACACAGGCTACGAATGAGTCTACGAACCTACTCGAACTTCCGGAATTCCATCCCAACCCCGATATCTAATTTCCACTGCTGAACAGAAATCGCAAAATTTCCAATTTCGCCAATTCAAGCCTAATTTTACCACGGACCTCCAAATTACATTCCGAACACGCTCCTAAGTCCAAAATCAGCTAAAAGAGCTATCTGAACCCTTAAAAACCCCAAATCTGAGATCGGTTACTCATAAGTCAACTTTCGGTTTACTTTTCCAACGTAACTTCCTAAATAAGAGACTAAGTGTCTCATTCCACTCCAAAACCACTCCGAACTCGAAGCAGCCAACCCGATACCATAAAATACAACTGAACAACAAATAAAGAAGCAGAAATGGGGGAAAAGGGGATATAACTCTGAGAACAACGGTCGGGTCATTACATCCTCCCCCTCTTAATCAAACGTTCATCCTCGAACGAGTCTAGAAACATACCTGGAGCCTCAAATAGGTGTGGATATCTGCTCTGCATCTCTCGCTCGGTTTCCCTAGTGGCCTCCTCCACAGGCTGCCCTCTCCATTGCACCTTTACTGAAGCTATGTCTTTTGACCTCAACCTTCGAACCTGCCGATCCAAAATAGCCACTAGCTCCACATCATAAGTCATATCACCCTCCAAAATATAGGACAGGTCGCCAACATACTTCCGAAGCATGGAAACATGAAACACCGGATGCACACTCGACAAGTTGGGTGGCAAAGCAAGCTCATAGGCCACCTTCCCAATCCTCCGAAGTACCTCAAACATACCAATAAACCGGGGGCTCACCTTTCCCTTCTTCCCAAACCTCATAACACCCTTCATGGGCGATACCTTTAGCAAGACCTTCTCCCCAATCATGAAAGATACATCACGAACCTTCTTGTCCGCATAGCTCTTCCGTCTAGACTGAGTCGCGCGAAGCCGCTCCTGAATCAACTTCACCTTATCCAAAGCATCCTGCACCAAATATGTACCCAAGAGTCTAGCCTCACCCGGCTCAAACCAGCTGATCAGGTGGTAGTGCATATATAACTCCATAACCTTTACCATATACGTATATAATGTCGTCTGAGTCATGGGTCCATGTACATGTATAAATGAATGCAATACATGCGAAGTACGTCAATAAAATCTCTCGACATGTCATAAGACCATTATACCTTTGATTAATATCATGAAACAAACTTTATCAACTTACGTATTTTTTGAGACCCATGAACAGACGAAAATAATAATTCACATGGGGAATCAAGAATATAGACACCCCTAGTATTTCTATGAATAGAGTAATTTATTAAAATCGTGCATTTGCTCGTTTCTTCTGTATAATTTGGATCATGCCAAAAGAAAGAAGGGATAGCCTTAATACACCTGGAGTAGGAAAAACTTCGTATAATATTCTTGGAGAAGATTGCACAGTACTCCTTTATTATGTTGCTACGATTCTAACAAATTCTCGTTGGAAGCCTTAGTGAATTGAATTTTAGCTTCTGTTCCTAACGTATTTTGAACTAAGAAAATGGTATCTGTTTCTTTCTCTTTGGATATAAACGTCCTTGGTTCTCTTTTTGTCCAAAATGAAAAATGGAAACAAAGACTTATCTTTGTTCTGATTATTATCTAAAATAAATAATGGAAACAAAGACTTGTAGTAAGTTTTACCTATTAAATTAAAGACTTAGATCATGAAGGCTATCTTGAAGTCTTCAACGTTACCATTAAGCACTTTAACCTTGAAGACTTAAGTCTTGAATTCTTTATGAATAAGTACTTTAATGTTTTGCAACCTTTCCCTCAATTTTATGAGTCATATGTACATAGACATAGTGGCTTCCACATGAGGTGGGGGTGGGAAATATTAATCATTATCCACTTATTAGGTAATTAGGTATGTCCCGTTACTCGGTAATTAACCAATTACCCGTGAAATTAAGAATTATCCCAAATTAATTAAAATATTGCTCATTTTTAGCATACCTTATACACGTCACTATCATGGCAATGTGGTACTTTATATGGTACTAGTCCACAAATACCGGGTATTTTAGCTCGGGCCGTATTTTATCCCAAAATGTCAAACTTCGACGAAATTCATTTTATTTGATTTTCTTACCATCTCACCTTCACCAATTTACTCATCACTTGTTTAAAATAGCATAATGCTTATAATCACAAAATAATTTCATTCCCGAACTTGCGTCGATTAACTTACGACAAAACTTTAACAATCGAAAGTGCGAGATGTACCATCTCATTTCGAAGCTTCCATTAATTTATTGATGGCATACTTTCATGTATGAAAACATGAGGTGTATCATCATTCCCCCCTTTGAAACATTCGTCCTCGAATGTTGAATGATGTACTTATAATTTTCGTAGCTTATGCCTTTCGAATATATTAGTACTCTCCTTTCTATCTAGGCAACCGTTCTGTGAATAATTGCAAAGTCTAGGGCATTCCCCCCTTTAGTCCTCTTTCCTATATCACGACTTGTGGTCGAAATCTTTCCAATCTCGTAAGTGTTGCTACCTTCTGTCATAGATCCATTTATTGATCCGTATGACTTTATTGCCATAACTCTTACTTTGATTTATCGTTACTGAGGGTTGCTACTGAACTCCAGATTACTTTCGTTTCTTATCCCATATATATAGATCTAAGTCATTTAATGCTTCCTAATTACCGTTCATCTTAATAATAACAGCCTAATCTCATCTCATACTTTGTGACTTTTATCCATTTATTGTTTTCACCTCAATATTAATTTACAATATACTACTGATAACTTGAAACTTCTTACGTCATACCTTGCCTCTAGGGCTTATGTTGCACTGAGGAATATTTGAAGTGAGTTTTCTAATCCACTTAGGGGTGATCATGTACTTCAATGACCATATTTTATAGCATCCCAATGTGATTCAGTTGCGTGGGTATTTTAATCCCGTACAATTCATGAACCCCCTTTTCTTTTTCTTCAAATCATTACTCAATCAAAGGCCCAAACGTCATCCTTTATCTATCACAATTACACCCTTATTCTAATTACCAGGGTAGCATTCCATCTTTTCTAAATGCTATTAGTCTTAAATCACGAGGTGTATAATTTTCTAGGTCCAGTAATCAGACTCTTGATTTACTTAGTTGATGTAACTCTTTAGTTTCCTCTTCCCTTTGAACAACCTTTATGTAGGCTTAATCTATATTCGATCTGTGGCTAATGGTATTAGTCATTACTTTAGACTTTCATGGACACTATGGAATATCCATGATACAATCCTCTAACAATTCAACCCTTTGTCTATGACCTGGGCTCAATTCTTTCTTTTATCTTATACCGGAATCTTCTACGGCTGTATGCTTGTCAACATAAATGCTATATAATACCCCAAAATCTCAAGTGCAGTCATAATGTAATTATCTCTTGATCATTGATCGAATAATTCCTTTCATTCCGTCTCAAATTTCTTTAAATGCAAGCAATTGCTTTTCCTGGTCGTTCTGCCCCCTTGTTGCATGCATACTTAGCTAATCTTAGTTCCCACGCATTTTGGAATTCCATACAACTCATATGATCTTGAATATCACTTTTGATTTTACCTCCCGTTCATTAGCCAAGGTAGGTGCCATTTTCTTATGGAGTGCATACAATGTTGTTGTGAGACTGTTGTTATAAGACCATTTTCTCCTTAGGTCACTGAGCTTAGGTTGAAGCCTTTTTTCTTACTTCCTCAGCTAGTCTTTCATTGTAGTACTTAGGGTGAACCCTCGACTCTTGTAAAGCTGTGAGCTTATTACAGACCCATTTGATGTCCTTCCTTGCATATAACTATCTGTAGTTTCTTACTTCCATGCCCTTGTGCTTGTAAGGTTGCTTCTGAACTGATATTTTGACTGTCTTCCCAGTGGAACTTTCTTTTATCTTCATAACAATCATATGGTACCTTTAACTACCCCGACTCCTGTTTGGATATATCTAAAGTATTATAATGACATTACTGCGAGGATGAATTCTCCATGTTGGGTTTTACTATGCTTATCTTACACGATCTGCTGACTCGTCTGTAACCTCCTATTTAGCCATAACTGGGATTTTCCTGATCAATTACTAACTACTCGTTGGCCCATTATCATGTCAATATTCCGCGTAATCTTTCTTTGGTTATTTCCTTTGTCTTAACTTACATCTCGCACTGGCTTCTTATTTATTAATAATATCTCGGGCATGAACCTTTACTTCCTCTCCTTGACTTCGTGCTTGCACAATATTCCGGAATCATAGTGTATCTGTAGAATTTGGATAAGTTCCATATCATTCCTTTTTCATTTTTTATTGCATTCTTCCTTTTCCATTCCATAGTCACTAGAACCACTTAATTCTGATTTAATGCCACATCACTCCATATCGCCCCCCCTCCCTTTGGGGAGTATTAAGAGCTGAAGCCATGAGGATCTACCTATAGATGTTTTACCTCTTCATCTTTGGCATCGTTTCACAACATTACTGATCCTTACTCGCCTTGCAGCAATCCTTCTATACCAAGGATAACAAATTCCCTTACTCGCGATGGTGACAATTAGTGCAACTAGCACATACAGTCCCTTAAGCTTAACTTTGATCGCGTTGCTTGCTTTAGGAAAGCGTCTTCCTGAATGACCTTTCTCTGAATTTCTTATGAATCTTCTTCTGTTGTCCATTCTATTGTGGCCGGAACACAAATTTGAAATTCTCATGATATAGACCATTGTCAAATCACTCAATCCTTAATTCATGTTTAGTTTACCTTGTTCACCTGTCCATACTAATTTCTATTACTTTGGGGTCTAAGTTTTCCTTCTGGTAGTCGCGTTGAGTCACGAGCTTATTTCTCGAAATGAGGATGTGGATTTTTGGCCTATATTCTTTTGTTGCCTCAAGGCCTGCCACCTCTCGCCCCTTTTCTTCATTTGACTATAGATTCTGTAACACTCTACTATTGTCGCCCATGTATCACATCTTACTCAAAATTCTTCCTCATCTCTCTTCTCATTACCCTGCTAATATTTCTGCCTATCCCTTTCTTGTGAAAACTTCAACAAGACATTAGCTTTTAGCTCTCCTTGCTTCATTCATCGGCTCTTCGGGTTGCTCAACGTCCTTGCTCTACTAGGGACGAGAGTCACACTTAAGGTAATATTTATCCATTCCATGCATTTCAGTGCCTATCTTCGGCTTTTTTTTTTTATTTTTTTAATTTTTTAAATTTTTTAATTTTTTTATCATGCTAGTATTCATATCTAATTGTAATATTCTAGAATGCATCACCTGGGTGCCTCACACCTTTGTAATATCCTTCGAAAATGTCAACTAACACAACAATCCATCTACTATTTTGGGTTACTCTAACCCCATCCGGATCCTAATATCATGTTCTTTTCTTAAACTAAACATGTTATCCCCCAGTAAGGTATAACTGAGATGGGTGTGGCTAATTCTACATACGTCAGTTACTGTTGAAGATAAGTCACAATGCTTATACTTTTCTGTCGGAGTTGAAAATACCGATAGTCTTCATTAACTGGGTACCTCGTACCCTTCTTATCTTGCTCCTTTACTTGTTGAAGCTTGTATCTATTCTTTCCTTAAGGCTCCTTATCAAGAAGATTACACGTAAGGTACACACATGTTCTACTGAAGACCTCACATTTTTCCATCATAGGAATGATGCAAACTCGAGTTCCTTTAACTCAACTCTTCCACGACTATATCTCTACTAACCATCATACTGGATATAGGTATCATTGTATTATGAGTAATATAGAGTTTAGGAAATTGAGTTGTTACAACCGAGCTCTACCACACGATCTAGAGTAAGGAGAAAGAGTGACAGTCCTAAATGCTCTGTAGCCTCCTGCTTATAAGCGTGGTGCATGACACACCCATAAACAAGACTCTACTAGATATGGCTTGTAGACTACCTAGGATAGAACTGCTCTGAAACCACTTTTGTCACGACCCAAACTGATGGGAAACGACGGGCACCCGGTACCTTACTCAACCGAGTACCAACGTAACGTATCTTTCTTATTACATCATCATATACACGTGACATACGTGCCTAATAGGTCAACATGATTATTTATAAACTTAAAACATAGGCCGACAGGGCTGTACAATCATTTATGTACACGGCATATGTCTACAAGCCTCTAAGAGTATATAAATGTCATAAAGGTCGGGACAGGACCCCGCCATACTAATCAGTACATGTCCTAATCTTACTGACCATATAAGCAACTTCAGAGCAAATGGAGCGCACCAACACCTTCCACTGAGCTGATAGCCTACTTGGAGGACTCTCGACCTGTCTATCAAGACTTGCGGGCATGAAACGCAGCATCACCAAGCAAAAGGGATGTCAGTACGAATAATGTACCGAGTATGTAGGGCACATAAATAAGTACATAACAGACATGGAAGAAATATAGAGTAAATGACTCAATCTGTAAATCTGGATAACTCTGTAAATCATGAAATAATTATATTGTCATGCATATGCGTATGAATGTCATGTCGTGCATAGGTACATATTTCATAACGTCATCAGGCCTCTGAGGGCATCCCATCATATCATATCGGCCATTATGGGCAAAATCATCAACATATACCAGCCGATCGGGTGGTGGTGTGTATATAACGCCATAACCTTTTCCATATCCCATATACTATATATATATAT
>ML410013.1:107751-117948 GCA_005239525.1 Nicotiana knightiana | reverse complement strand
TTAATTGTGTTTTAGGAGTCTATTTATAGGTTTAGGGTGAACCCTAACCATGTAGGAGACTTCTATTTCAACCGGGAAATATTTAACTCGTCAAAACTCGGACTTGTGCGAAACTGGGGACCCCGGGTGTTTGGGCTCTAACGCCCCCCTAACGCCAGGGCAGGCCTGGCGTTAGGGCCCTAACGCCACCCTAACGCCAGGGGGGGCCAGGCTTTATGGGGAAAACGCCCCCCTAACGCCAGGGGGTGCCAGGCTTTAGGGGGCAAACGCCCGGCTATCGCTCGGGCGTCTCCTTTTGCGTATTTTCGACGTATTTGCATCCCTTTAGCTCCGTTTCCATTTCCAATTCACCTACACATAAAATAAACTCCATTAAGCACATAACAAGTGTAATTTTATCATTAATGCGCATAAAATGTAAGGTATATCACATGTTAAACTATGCAATTTAGTCTCGCATCAACGGTGATGCTAAAAAGTTCACTATTGGGGATGATGGTGCATTGAGGATGCAGGGCGTGCTATGTGTGCCCAATGTGGATGGTTTTACATGAGTTGATTCTCTAGGAGGCTCACAGTTCGTGGTATTCTATTCATCTGGGTGCCGCAAAGATGTATAAGGACTTGAGGCATCATTACTGGTGGAGCAGAATGAAGAATGACATAGTGGAGTATGTAGCTTGGTGTCTAAATTGCCAGCAGGTGAAGTATGAGCATTAGCGTCCAGGTGGGTTGCTTCAGAAGTTAGAGATTCCGGAGTGGAAATGGGAGCGAATCACTACGGATTTCGTTGTTGGGCTTCCACGGACTCAACGGAAGTTTGATGCAGTTTGGGTGATTGTGGATAGGCTGACCAAGTCAGCTCATTTTATTCATGTGATGACTACCTATTCTTCCGAGCAGCTGGCTCGAGTTTATATCTGCGAGATTGTCAGGCTTCATGGTGTATCGATATCTATCATCTCTGATCGGGGTACGCAGTTTACATAATGGTTATGGAGGGCTGTACAACATGAGTTGGGTACTCGAGTGGAGTTGAGCACAACATTTCACCCTCAGACGGGCGGACAGTCCGAACACACTATTTAGATATTAAAGGATATGCTCCGTGCGTGTCTGATGGATTTTGGGGATTCGTGGGATCAATTCTTGCCACTTTCGAATTTTCCTACAACAACAGTCATCAGTCGATCATCTAGATGGCACCGTGTGAGGCTCTGTATGGTAGGAAATGTTGGTCTCTAGTGGGTTAGTTCGAACTGGGTGAGGCTAGGTTATTGGGTACAGACTTGGTTCAGGATGCTCTGAAGAAGGTTAAGGTGATTCAGGATCGACTTCACACAGCCCAGTCCAGAAAAAAGAGTTATGTGAATAGGAAGGTTCGTGATGTTGCATTCATGGTTGGAGAGCAGGTCCTGCTCTAGATGTCACTCATGAAGGGTGTTTTGAGGTTCGTAAAGAAGGGAAAGCTGAGCCAAAGTTTTATCGGCCCATTTGAGGTGTTGCGACGTGTTGGGGAGGATTCTTATGAGCTTTCCTTTCCTCCCAGGCTAGTAGGAGTTCATATAATATTCCATGTTTCTATGCTCCGGAAGTATCACGACGATCCGTCTCATGTGAAGGTTCAGCAGAGGGGTCAGCCGGTCGAGGAGGCAACTTGGGAGACCAAGTATGATATGTGTAGCCGTTATCCTCATCTTTTCACCACTTCAGATATGTCTCTATACTCGTTCGAGGACGACCGTTTGTTTAAGAGGGGGAGGATGTAACGACCCGGCTGGTCATTTCGATATTTGTAGCCCTGTTCCCTCATTTTTTGCTTCTTTTGTGTTCTACATCTGTTATATGACTTATTAGGTTAGTTGGTTCAGTTTAGGAATGAATTCAGAGTGAATTGAGACACTTAATCTCTTAATTGAAAGCTTAAGTTGGAAAAGTTGACCGGATGTCGACTTATGTGTAAACGACCTCGGATTTGAATTTTGATGGTTCCTCTAGATCCATTAGGTGATTTGGACTTGGGAGCGTGTCCGGAATGTGATTTGGAGGTCCGTAGTAGAATTAGGCTTGAAATGGAAAGTTGGAATTTTGAAAAGTTTGACCGGGAGTGGAATTTTTGATATCGATGTCAGATTGGATTTCTAGAAGTTAGAGTAGGGTTGTGGCATAATTTATGAATTGTGTGCAAAATTTTAGGTCAATCGAACATGACTTGATAGGTTTCAGCGTCGTTTGTGGAATTTGAAAATTTCAAAGTTCATTAGGATTGAATCCATATGTAATTTGTGTTTTTGATGTTGTTTGAGGTGATTTGAGGGTTCGACTAAGTTCGTATCGTGATTTAGGGCTTGTTGGTATGTTTGGTTGAGGTCTCGAGGGCCTCGGGATGATTTCGGGTGGTTAAGGACCAAATTTTGGAGTTAGAAGATTGCTGAAGACTGTTTTCTTCTGGTGTATTCGCACATGCGGATTGGGAACCGCATGTGCAAGGCCGCAGAAGCGGAAAAATGCCCTAAGAAGCGGGCAAGGCTAGGAGGGGCGAAGAATTTCTCACACCTGCAGTAGCATAGATGCGGGTCAGAGGTAGAAGGTGCAGAGGTAGCTAGGATTAAGTGACTTCCCTAGAAGCGGAACTTTCACCGCAGATGCGGGACTGCATAAGCGTATTTTTAGCCGCATGTGCGGAAGACCTGGGCAGAACATATAAATATGAGACTTTGAGATTTTTCACCATTTTCATCATTTTGAGCTCGAACTTTGGAGGTTTTTGAGAGGGTTATTGAAGAGATTACTGAGGTAAGATTCTTGTATTCATTTTTTTTCAATAATGATGTTTTCTTAATAAGACCTAGGGATCCGGAGAATGAATTTTGGGGATTTGAAGGACCATTTGGTGTCGTATTTTAGTAAAATTGATATGGTTTGACTCGTGAGTGAATGAATTTCGGGTTTTGTGACTTTTGTCGGATTTCGAGACGTGGGCCCGGGGCCGATTTGAGTCAATTTTGGATTTTTGGCTATAATTTAGTATTTTTCTTGTGGAATTGATCCATTTAGTCTATATTAATTGTATTGTACTACTTATGGCTAAATTCGAGATGTTTGGAGACCTATTTGAGAGGCAACATTATTTTGGAGTAGAGTTTTTCTCGGATTGAGGTAAGAAACAATTTTAATTCTGGTCCTGAGGGTATGAATCCCGGATTCTGTATTATATGATTTTTTTGGAGGTGACATACATGCTAGGTGATGGGTGTGTGAGCGTGCATCGTGGGAGTTGGGACTTGGTCCATTTCGTGAAATTGGAAATTTGAACAAACTTGTTGTTAGCTATATGCTCTTCATGTGTTATATATATTTGACTGTGAATCCTGTTAGAGACCATGCTTAGGTCACATATTGGTACTGCTGGGACCCACATAGGTCGTGTTACAGGTCGAATTACCTGCTATATGTTATTTGTACTCAGTATCACTCTTTATTTGCATATCATATCCCAGTACCTATTATTCTTGATTGATACATCATATTATTGCTGTTTGGGCTATTTTCCTGATTTATGAGAGCCTGAGAGACTGGAGAGATCATGACCGAGTCAGGTCGAGAGCCTGATTGTGAGGATATTTATGAGATCGGGCTGCACGCCGCAATATGTTTCATTGATATATGCCACGATTGGCTTGTTATAATGCTTGAGCTGATGGAGCCCCTCCGGAGTTTGTACAGACCCCTAGTGAGCGCAGGTACCTACCGAGTGCGAGTGCTGAGTGCTGAGTGCTGAGTGCTGAGTGCTAAGTGATGAGTGCTGAGTGACTGTGAGGAATGAGTGATTGTGAGGTTGGAGTGAATGGGAGGATTGGGTGATTGTTGCCCTGAGAGGCTATACATGACATTTTTTGTTGTTACACATAGTTTCCATACATCACTGTTTTTCTGAGAAACTTTTGAAAGATACCTTTATATGGTTTTTACTTGAATTTGGCTATCGTAACTGATTTGATGAAAGAACGTCTACTTTCCTTGTTGATACTACTGAAAAATGAATTATAATTGTGTAGCTCGTCACTATCTTTCAGATCCTTATTTATTATTGTTACTTACTGAGTTGGTTGTTACAATTGTATTTACATAATCCATGCTTAACTAAAATTTTGGTATTTTATTGTTAGCCATAGTATGTGTCGAATCCGACCTCTCGTCACTACTTCTTCGAAGTTAGACTAGATAATTACTGGGTACACGTTGATTTACGTACTCATGCTACACTTGCTGCACATGTTGTGCAGGTACATATAGTGATCTTGTGGAAGCATAGGCGCGGCTATCGCGAGGACTTAGGTGAGCTGCATCACGTGTTACGAGCCCGCAACACACAGAGTCTCCATCAGAGTTATTTACATTTTTCTGTCTAATTTGTATTCTACACAGATGTTGTATTTTGTCATATTTCCTAGTTAATGCTCATGCACTTGTGACACCGGGTTTTGGGAGTTTCTACAGGTTGGCAACATTGTAGTTTGTATAAATATGATCATTCATTCTGTAAACTCTAGTTTTATACTATATAATTAATGAAAAACTATGATTTCAAATTACTAAAATGAGTAAGTAAGTTGATAGATCACCGTTGGCTTGCCTGACGGCGGTGTTAGGCGCCATCACGACCTTTAGCGAATTTTGGGTCATGATAAAATGCGTCTGACATATTTTGCAATATATTGCAGTTGAATTATCTTTTTATGAACTTCAAGTTCATATTTGTCTTATTCTGTAGCGACCTGACCGGTCGTTTTGAGAATTTGCACTTTGCTCGGTAGTTTATGGGCATGAGTAGCTCCATATGATGTATTATGACTTGTGTGAATTGTCGGTTTTGGTTTTTAGGTTATTCGGAATTTATTTTAAAAAATGATTCTCAACTAGGTAGCTTTAAATTGGAAGACTCGACCAAGTTTGACTTTTTAGTTTTTGACCTCGAATTGAAGTTTTAATGGTTCTGTTAGGTCCAGATGGTGATTTTGGGACTCGGGCATATGCATGGATTTGCATTTGGATATTTCTAGAAGGTTTCAGCAAAAATTGGCAAAAATTGGAAGTTTGAAGGTTTGGAAAGTTCATAAGTTTGACTGGAAATTGACTTTGAGGATATCAGATTCGGATTGTGGTTGGGGGAATTGGAATAGCTTCGTTACGTCATTTGGGACTTGTGTGCAAAATTTAGGTTCATTCTGGATTGATTTGCTATGTTTCGGCACGAGTTGTAGAAGTTGAAAAGTTCAAAGTTCATTAAGTTCGATTTGGGGTGCGGTTCGCCATTTTTATGTTGATTGATACGATTTGTAGCTTTGAATAAGTTCATATCGTATTTTAATACTTGTTGGTATGATTGAATGGGGTCTTGAGGGGCTCGGGTGTGTTTTAAATCATTAGTTTAGAAACTAGTTAAGTTAAGGATTTGGAGTTTGACCATGGTCAATATCAGGTTAAGATTACTCTTTTCGGAATTTTGAGTGGGCGAGTAGGTTCGTAGCGTGTTTTATGATTGAAACTCATATATGGTTTGTGTTCGGGAGGTTCTGAATGAGTTTTGGGGTGCTAAAATGAAAATTCTTTCGTTCCTGATTTTCTGGTGTAAAATAATTACGAAAATGTCATTTTTTATCCCTTAAATTCCGAGACTTCATTTAAAACTTCAAAACATCGTATCTCCCTCATTTTAAGTCCAAATTGGGTGATTCAAAAGCCTATCTTAACTGAAATTCCACAAGGATCCATTGGAGGCATCAAAAATGAGTTTTGAGATTGTTTGGCACATGGAACAAGGCAGAACTGCGGGGCAAACAAATATTTAATATCGTGGGTTTGCTCATTTGGACATATTTTGAGTTGGGGAGCTCGCGATTTTGGCTTCATTTTTTACATTTTCAAGCATGGATTGAGGCGATTTTGGAGCAATTTTTATCACAAGTATTGTGGTAAGTGTTCTACACTCGATTTTGATCTTATTCCATGAATCTATCTTCATTTTTGGCAATTGGATTGGAGATTTATAGAGGAAAATTGGGGGTTTTAGCCTAAAGTTTCATAATATGAACTTTTGAGTTTTGAACATCGATTTGGATTTAGAATTGAGTGAAATTAGTATGATTGGACTCGTAATTGAATGGGTTGTCCATTTTTGTGAGTTTTGTCGGGTTCCAAGGTGCGGGTCCAGGTTGGGATTTTTGGCCGATTTCAGATTTTTTATTCAAGATTGATCTTTTCTGATTGGGATTGGTTCCCTTAGACTTGTTTGGTGTATTTGAGTTGTTTTTGGTTAGTTTCGAGCCGTTCGGAGGTCGGAACGCGTGTGGTGTCATCTTTGGAGCATCCCTTGGCTTGCTCGACATTGGTATTGGCTTGTTCGAGGTAAGTAACTCTTCTAAACTTAGTGTTGAGGGTATGAAACCCTGCCATACGTATTATGTGATTATTATTGAGGTGATGCACGTGTTAGGTGATGGGCGTGTGGGAGTGCACCATGTGAATTAGGACACTTTTTCTTCCATGGCACTGTATTGTGGCCCTAGTTTTTTGATAATTTGTTTTCACCATGCGATAGAGTAAATGAGCTATCAATCATGTTAAATATCATGTTTAGGTTTCATGATGTTGTTGTTAGGACCCACAGTGATTGTTTCTCGTTGTCATCTCACATATTTCATTGATATTTTGTACTCAGTCATATTCATGTATTCATATAGTATCTCGGTCTCAGTTGTTATTATTGATACATCATATCATTTTTCTCACGCTAGTTTCATGACATTGTGAGCCCGTGAGCGAGACTGGAGAGAGTGATGACTGAGTGAGGCCGAGGGCCTGAACGAGAGTGACATTATGGGTTGGGTTGCACGTCGCAGCATATTATATTATACATTATGGGTCGGGCTGAACTCCGTAGCATATTATATATTTACCTTATGGGTCGGGCTAAATGCCGCAATAATATATTAATTATATTTTATTGGATCGGTCTGCACGCCGTAGCAGTATTGAATCGGGCTGTACGCTGCAGTAATATAGCGCGTGGGATGAAGGAGCCCCTCCGGAGTCTGTACACCCCCAGTGAGCGCAATCGACTATATATATGTGGATCAGGCTGGACGCCGCAATAGTTACTATACAACGCTGAGGGATTTAGTGTGCTGAGTATTGGGCATAGTGAGAAAGAGGATGCGAGATAGTGAGATTTAGTACTCTAAGAGTGTGAGTACATGATTCATCTTTAAGGTACATGGAATTTACATGCACACATGGCATACATGCATAGAGATGCAATTTTCCTCATGCTATATAGTATCACTTCAGTCATGACTTTTTACACACATTGATATGTGGGCATAGAGAGTCGTTTTTCACTTGTTATTTGGAAAGAAAATGAAACTTTTTACTTATTGTGGAAAGGATTTTGGGAAAAATCATAGTTTTCAAACATACTCGTATTTTGGCATTTTCGGTAAAAGATTTGAGTTTTCACTAAGATCCTTGAAGAGCATGCCTATTTTTCTGGAATTGTGAATGAGTTGAGCATTTTATTTCTGAGATTCCTCTTTTATTACTTGTATTATGCTATTATGAACTTATGTGGAATGCCGGTATTGGATCCCACCTTGTGTTAGCTCGTCACTACTTTCAACCTAAGGTTAGGTTTATTACTTACTGAGTACATGGGGTTGGTTGTACTCATACTATACCTCTACACCTTGCATACAAATGTTGGCTGCTGATGTTGCTACGTTTGATGGGAGCTGGATTGAAGATATACCTGCGTTCCGGTTGAAGTTGCCCCTTGCTCGTGGTGGATTTAGATCCATAAAACTCTGTTTATGTACTTTTCAAACAGACGACGTATTTATTTCATTTCAGTTTTGTAAACTCTATTCTTAGAAGCTCATGATTTGTACTACAAGTCCTTGGGAATTGTATAAAAGTCAGATAATTTCTTTACTTTATTGGTTTGTTAGTATCATTGGAATTGGATAGTTACTAGTTGTCTTACCTAGCGGGTTGGGTTAGGTTCCATCATGACTAGTGGATTTGGGGTCATGACAAGTTGGTATCAGAGCTCTAGGTTCATAGGTTCTACAAGTCATGAACAAGTGTCTAGCAGAGTCTTGCGGATCGGTATAATGATGTCCATACCTATCCTCGAGAGGCTAAATGATATTTAGGATATATTTCTTATCTTTCTTTCCTTATCGTGCGGCATTGATTCGGGTTGAAGTTTAATTCTTTTACTTCCTTCCACGCATTCGCATGCGTGATAAGTAGGGATTTTGACCGCTTATTTTCTCTCTTTTACTTTCATTTTAGACCGAAATTCCTTAAAGATACTCTCGAAAACTAATGAAATGTGCTTGCTTGTAGGAATGATAGAACATGAGCTAAAGAGATGAAAATCAACTCAAGAAGGAGTAATTTTGGATAAGAACAGAAAATGGGCTAAAAGGGCACTATGCGGATCGCACAATATTGAGTGCGACCGCAGATCATGAAGAAGACCTCTGGCAAGAAATGACATGCAAAAAGCGGACCGCACAGTTCTGGTGCGTCGCAGAAGACAAAGATCAGAGAGATGGTATTTTAGGTTCAAGAAGAAATTCGAATCGCACTATTTTTGTGCGGCTGCATAATCAAGAGCACGACCACACTCATTTTTATGCGGTCCGCAGAAGTCTCACACAGCCAAAGCCCAAAACCAAGGAGTGCAGACCGCACTATAATTGTGCAGCCACAGAAGCAAGAGTGCGGCCGCACTCATAAATGTGCGGTCCGCAGAAGTTGAAGGAGTGCGACCGCAATCCAAAATTATGCGGATGCAGAACTGGAACCTGTCAAGCCAAGTCTCATTGTGCGTACTGCACACATAATTGTGCGGCCGCATAACCTCCACAGGGGCAATTTTGTCAGATTTTTTCATCTTAGTATAAATAAAATGTTTTGTCATTTTTAGGTGAATTTTTGTTTTGGGAGAGCACCTGATCCATTTTCTTTACTGTTTTGAGTAATTTAATACTAGTTTAGCTTCCAAACATTAGATTTTCTTTCTATAATTAATTATTATGCATTCTATCTTAATTTCTTCTTTTATTTCTTAATTTTCTATGAGTAGCTAAACCCTTAGCTAGGGTTGTGACCTAACCCTACTATGGGTACTTAATGGGTTATTGATTTAGTGCTTGTTTAAGATTGGGTATATGTTATTTAGCCTTGTTCTTGATTAAATTCTAGAATTAATGGTTGCAAACATTGATTCATGCCTATTTGACCTAGTCTCTACTTGAGAAAGAGAGACTAAGTCTAGGAAAACTTGGATAACTTGGAATTGGGGTGAACTCAAGAAATTGATAGCTCCAATGAAAAGGATTGAACCTAGAGATAGTAAGACCCGACTAGAGCATTTATCACTTGTTTTGTGAAATACCCATCTGGACTTGAGAAAGCCAAATTGGGCAAAGTCACTCAAGCTACCGAGAGGTATATAGTGAGTAATTGAGTGTGGTTAATATAATGTATCCTGATCAACAAAACATGCCCTACAACTTTAAAACCATTAGGTAAACGAATAGGCGGAAATCTTAACCCTAGATCCTTTTATCATTTGAAAAACAACTAAAACAAAAAGTGTTGTCTATTAATTTTATATTGCAATCAAAAGTACAAAGTAGAAGTGGAAACAATAAACAAGAATGTGGAAGATTAATTTAGAACATATCATGCAATTACACTAAATATATACCTAATCAAAATTCTAACTCCCTGTGGATTTGATCCCAACCTACATTGGGTTTTATTATTGCATCGACCGCCTCACTACCTGTTTGTGGTGTGAGTTTGGTCGAGGTCAATTTTTGGCGCCGTTGCCGGGAATCGAACCCGGGTCACCCGCGTGACAGGCGGGAATACTCACCACTATACTACATTCGAGGAGTTAAACGAATTTAGCTATATATATAGGTTTTTGTGTGATTTTTCTTTCTTTCCTTCTGAATCACTAATTTTGTTTTTGAACTGCTTATAAGTATGAGAATGGCTCTTAACAATGAGCGTATCGGGAATTTGTCATTGGGCGAGGTGGTAGATGATGACCAAGGAGATGAGATTCATCCCAAACCTCAAGTAAACAGGCGAGGCCGACTGCCTCATGATAATGTC